>BHFT01026140.1:0-33602 GCA_004320025.1 Laticauda laticaudata
AACCTTTTATGGCTCACTCAGGAATTCTGGGAGTTGAAGTCCATAAGTGATAAAAGAGCCAAGTTTCCCTATCCCTGGACTAGAGGGCCAAGGGGTCCTCTTTAACAAATGAAACTGCAAAGTAGACTCTGGTCTGCTTCAACAGCTTGTGCTCTTTCATTTCTGGAGAATTTTTTTCACTTGGGCTTCCTGTTCCAGGACACCCTTCTAAAATTTACTGTATTTTTAAAAATCTAATGTCTTTGAAAGCAGCATAAATCAACTAATTTTGCTCAAGATCAGTAACACTAAAGAGAGCTTTTGCTTGTTTTGCTAATGGTGAATTAACAATGGTATATTAAGTTTGCCCCTGTACCTTTTATGTTTCTAGTTCTATAATACAAGGGCATAAATTTCTGTGAATCATGTTCAAGAAATGGACACAGAATTCTTTCAATATTTCTGCAGATTACAGGAGCCTTTATATCCCCTTTTGGAAGAATACTTCGGGGAAATAGTTTGCTCAAAGCAGCCTTACTGAATATGTATAATACAATAATCAAGCTTATAGTTTTGTTGATAGCACCAAACTGACATTTGGACAGTACCACCACTGCTCCTTTTTTTCATTCATAAAAGGTAAAACGGCTGGGTTAAAAATACAACTTTACAAATTCCAAGTTCAAATCAAATTTTTATTTTCATTCAAGCCTCAGCTGATATCTTCAGGCAGAAAAATACCACATCAGAAGTAGCTAGAAAGCACACCTTATTTAACATTAACTAGAATGACTAAAGATTACATTTTAAGAATTTCACTGATACAGAGATCCTTTGCTTTAGTCATACCAATAATGTCAAGTGAGGATTATACAGAAAATGGGATGGCTCAGTTAGTGCCCTCGCTAAGGCACTGTACAGTATAAACTGGCATTTGGTGGAGGGACTGAAATTCAGACACATTTATGCCACCATAATGGATGCACCAGGACTGAGCAAATATTGAGATGGGGGTGAGTGGATGATAAAACCAACCTTCATCATGATTCACTTAAAAACAAAATGACCAATTTCCAGAAAATGCAAAAACAAATAAATTACAGAGAATTCTTAACACCTTTTAGTTAACTGAATCTTTAGTCCAGATGCCTGCTTAAAGATGTTACTGTTATTTATTAAGATTAGTCTGGAAGTTCAGTTTATGAAACTAGTCTCTGAACTTCAGTTTTAAATGTCAACAGAAGACATTTGTGGTACTTAAACAATACTTCATAGAACCCAATGAACAATAAGCAGCAACCTCATTTGCACCTTTTGCTCAGCCTGAAGATTTTGCATTATGGCTAGTAAATTCCTCCGATTAAGTATACTTCAAAGCATAACAACATCTAAATAATTTCAAACCATCTTCCATATAATTTCAGTAAAGCAGATTAAACAGTCTTTCACTTAACAGCCATGCAAATCAAACTACCAAATTTCACAGAGCCTATTATAAGAAGGAATATGGGATATTCTGGGACAAACTTATTTTAAACATTTAATACAGATAAAATGTGGAAAGTCAGAATCTTTTACCACTGTTTTTAAATGCTGATGACAGAATGTTAATAGCTTCACAAGCAATGGCATCCCCCTTTTTTTTCAAGTATAGAGAAGGATTCATTTACTGCATGGAAACATGTATTGGCTATTTGCAGAGATGGCCTGTTTCACAATAAGCAATGACACTAATGCAATGAAGATTCAGTGCTATCTTATAAAGCTTCCATCTTTAGATTGTACTGAGGTAAAACAAAACAAACAAAACCCTCTGAAGCCTAGCTGATTATTATGCATAAATTGTTCAGTAAAGACTTTTTCATAGGCAGTTAGCGTGATGAAAAAAATGTGGAGATTAAAATGCTTAAAAGGTTATGAGTAAAGCCAAGTAAACAGAAAAATAGCCTCTGGGATGTTTACCACATTTTGATGCATTCCAGTTATGGGTTTTTGTTTGAATACTTTTTGGGTTGCGAAGCACTAAGATAAGAAAGGGTTAACTTTTATCTATGGCAGCAAAATCTTCTAGCTAAATTGATTTTTAGAATTATTTCAGCTACAAATTAAGATGCATTTCATACTGGTTTAGTACCACAAAATCTACATTAAAAAAATAATGCACTTATCTTTAAGGAACCAAAGGCTGTTTTTCCCCAAACATGCAGTATACACATACTGGCTTTAGCATAGCAGATCAAAATATTGTTAATACAACTGGGGGGGGAAAGCATTTGAGATTTTTTAATTCAACTGTTTTCATCATAAGCACATTTTCCAAACTACTTTGCAAGCTTGAAGGTAACATTGTTTATACTGGATAAAAGATCGATCCGCTTAGATCAATAGAATACAATGAATAAGTAATTTGTTTAAAAGCTACAATAAGGCTCTCAGGAGCATTTTCAAGCACATAGGTCAGTTATTCCCAATGGTACGTTATATATTGAACAATATTTTGATCTTTTCAGAGCATGCACAGATAAAGAATGTGCTAGATTTAAAGAACAGCCAAGACAAGTAGTAAAAAACATGTTTTATTTATACGGAAAAGCTTCAAGTCAATTTTGTTAACATGTCAGAGATTATATTGCCCATATGGGATAAAAAGTCAGCTGTGAATAGAACAAAATTAGTTACATTTCTTTCTACAGAGCAGTGCAATTAGTTCACATTGCAATAAAAGTATGCAACAAAATCAAAACCATGTGTTTCCCCATAATCAGCATACTGAAGATTAGAGTGCAAAGTTTGTTTTTAGAAGTCTATCAGTTTATAGAATATTCCTTTGGGAAGGAATAGTTCACTCATTTAGTAGCAGTTGTATTTTTCAATACTGTGCAGAAAGTCTAAAATGAGTTGAAATATATGGTAAATAAAATATAGTCTATACAGTAAAAAAATACAAATTATACAATGAGCTAACAAAGAATGACATTCAAACAGACTTACAAGACTGACATCTCAAAGACACAGAATAGTTATTATGTACCACCTAGTTTTCAGCAAAAATAGTTTGGTTGCTCTACAACTGCACTATGAATCTTGTAGGCTGGAGATGCAGATGTCCAAGTATCTTTAAAAAACATAATAAATGTCTTTTGCAAAGCATACAGAAAGGATAAATACTCTTGTCACAGTCTTCAGGTTAATTTTTGTAGTTAATTTCCTTGTTCCAGAAACACACTTATATGGGTAAAAATCAAAAAGGGCTTCATGGTACACTGAAAACAGTAAACTGTGCTCCATTCACTTCTAATTTTGAAAAACCCTAAAATTTACAGTACTCTGGTATATAAGAAAATGTCTTCAAAGTTTACATTGCATATTTCTGTGTCCATTCTCTTGCATGTCTGTTATATCTGTTCAAGAAAAAAAAGTGAAAATATACAAGCTTATGATTCACAGCTGTATCACATTTCAAATACAATCAACAACAAGATACAAGCGCTTACAAAAGCCTTCTTCAGTCATATTGCAACATCCAGAATTCCTATGAAAACAATCATGCTGAGAGATTCTGGGAGCTGCAATTCTAACACACATTGAAGGCACGCAACTGGGAAAGCTGGCTTAAAATAGTCATGGTTTTCTAATTTACTGGAAAAAAATAGATATCTTGCTACTGTAGAAATTTAAAGAAATTTAAAGATTGGTTTGTACCAACCTAGCTGGTCATAGTGGGATAAAAAAAATCAAGCATTTTGGAGGAACCATTTTAACTGGATTGATTTGTAACAGCTAGAATACAGAATGTGTTGATTTCCATGGACAAATAAGGAATTGGATGAAAACATCCCTGACCTATAATGATGATCTCAAGGGGGTGGAAACCCAGATATAAACTGCTGGCTCAAATATAAAACATGGATTCATGATTTTTTTAATGACCCCATAATCCCTTGCGGGGTGGAGTCTGGGCAACTGAATGGAACTAACGAGTGTTTTTAATGGCCAAATGCCCTTCCTGTCAACCAATGCAGGGTTGAGAAATATCTGCCACTACCTAGCCTTGAATTCACAGCCTTCTGATTGTAAGGCAAGAGCTCCACCTCTAGGCCACTACACCACTCATATAAAACATGGATTAAATAACAATATAGCAATAGCACTTAGATTTATATACCACTTTACAGTGCTTTACAGCCCTTTCAAAGTGGCTTACTGCCCCCAACAATTTGGGTCCTCATTTTACCCACCTTGGAAGGATGGAAGGCTGAATCAACCTTGAGCCTGGTGGGATTTGAACTGCCAAACTGGCTGCAGAAGTAGCTTGCAGTACTGCACTCTAACCACTGCACCACAGAGGATCCTTTATTTATATATATTTGTGCAGCAACTTTTTCTGATAAAGGTGGAGTTTTACAGGCACACATCAGCAAGTATGTGGTACCACGCTGATATGTGGTCAACACTTCAAGAAATACATGAAGTTCATTCCCGTAATAACTAAAGGATGACAATCAATGCTATGAAGTACTGTCATGTGTTTTATCCTCTTCTTATCAGGACAGTTAAGGAGATGTTTAAAAATAAATCAGCTAGTTTACTTTGTGAAACATTTTCCAAGCTTTGTAAATTGAAGTGTTCATACAATTTGCTTATTTACCTTTCTTAGATTAAGAATACATATACAATTGTCTCACCACTCCAAAGCATAACAGATAACAATTTTAAGACAAAGTATCTAGTTTAAATTTAAATCAGTTTAAATCTTCGTTCAAAGGTTTTTCTTGTTAAAGATAAAGACTTTTTCAAGTTGAAGTCAATTCATGCTGTTGAAATGAACAGGGCTAGGGGTTATGCAAAATGTTCCATGTACAAGGTAAGTCCATACCCAGATTGAAATGTGCAAAAGGTATTATTGTTGATGCCTGCTAGATACCGTATATACTCGCATATAAGCCGATCTCGCATATAAGCCGACCCTTTAAAAACTGTCCCAAAATGAGGATTTTTGAAAAAACTCGCATATAAGCCAACCCCCAAATACCATGGTGAACGTTTTTTTTTCGCAAATTTGGGGGTCGGCNCGCGCGAAGCCGCTGCCCGGCGAAGGCAATGAGAGTCTTGGCTCTCATCGCACGAAGTCGGGCAGCCAGATTTATTCATGTATAAGCCGACCCCCAAATTTGGGGAAAAAAAAAAGTGTTCTAAAGTCAGCTTATATGCGAGTATATACGGTAATAAGAAAGCCAGTACATCAATATGTGCTTCATGGATTAAAGAAAAACATTTAAGTGGAATGTGCTTAGGAGAATGTGAATCTTGGAACATCTTATTGTCCTCATGAGAAACCTTTACACAGGTTTGAAAGCCATAGTTCAGACCAATATGAGAAACATATGAGAGATGGCTGTATCCTTTCCCCTTCAACTTACATGCTAAACATATATTAAGGGAAACTGGACTTGAAAACCATGAGTGAGGTTTTAAAACAAGAAGTCAAACTTCTTGATTGGAGGAAAAATGTCTTAAATAAGTAAAATAACTGAATAATTTTATCAAGATCTTTGTGGTGCGAGGAAAAAAAACAGAAAAGAACAAACTAGTGGCTTACAATTTTTGAAATAACATTTATACATACTTTTCCTTGTCTGACTTGTAGATTTGTGCAATATCTGGTACTAAAGGGTCATCTGGATTAGGGTCACAAAGTAGAGAGCATATGGACAAAAGCACTAGAGGGAAAGTAATAATCAATTAGAATTTTCATGATGTAAGATACTAATGTAAGATACTCAAAAGTAGCTACTCACTTTTCATCTGTTTTATAATTTAATAGTTCCTGTTTTCCAATATTTAGGAAACTAGCTGCTCCTCAGATTTACTAGCTCCTGCACATTAATATTTGGATATTCTAACATAATTGCAACTCTGCCCAGTTCCAGAGGTGCTTCCTACTCTGAAAGAAATTTGGCTTCCTTATTTTAATAATCTAAGGGAAAGCACAATACAATTTCAATACATCCGCAGCCTTTACTTTTTAAAGAACAATTACCAAAATAGTTGCAATATTCTCCTTTTTATCCCACTCTCAAACTTAAAAACAAGGCAGCAGGTCTAAGTTAACCCCACCAGACTTCAAGTCCAACATGTAAATGTGTATAAATAGATATCAAATATCTATATTAGGCTACAAAATACTTTAGGGAAACATTTTACTGTATTTTTTGGACTAGATGCTCCAGACTATGAGAGGCACCTAACTTTTGGGGACGAAAAGAAGAAAAAAAAATCTGCCTCTGCCTCCCAGCAATTTGCCTCCTTGCAGCAAACAGTAAGGTCAGCTTCAGCACAGCCTGATTTAGCATGAGCAGCTGATTGGCGGTTGGATCTGCTTCCCGGAATACCACCTATCAGTTGCTCTAGACTGCATGGATTGCTGCCACCTATTGCTGCTGCTCATTGCTGCCTCCGCGCATCCTGTTTTCAGCCTCTGTACGCCCCATTTTTGGTCTCCACATGTCCATTTTTTGGCCCATTCCAGGCGGCGGGCACTGCCACCCCCACCACCGCCAATTGCAAAAGCGGGATGGTGGAGGCTAAAAATGGAATGCATGGAGGCTGAAAATGGGATTCGCAGAGGCCAAAAATGGGGTACGTGGATGCCAAAAATGGGGCATGCAGAGGCTGAAAATGGGACATGTGGAGGCCGAAAACCAGCTGTTTGCTGTAAGAAAGCAAATTGCTGGGAGGCAGATGCTGAAGGGTGGGGGCCAGTGGGTTGGTGGACGGGGCTTCGGCAACATTTGCTCTATAAGATGCACAGAAATTTCCACCAACTTTTTTGGGAGGAGTGGGGAAGTGCATGTAATAGTGTGAAAAATACAGTACTTTTTTCAAATAAAAAAACAAACCAAGAATTTATCATGAAACTAATTTTGGCAATCCTTTCATTTTTAAGAACAAAACACTAATAGAGGAGTTAGTGTCTTAAAAATGCAACTAATTTAAAATGGGTTGTTTCCGTATCTCCTCTTTTTGGCTAGCGTGCCTCCCTTTCCCAAACATTTTAAAAACTGCTTAGGCATAGTAGTTTAAGAAGTATAAATGACATTATACTTCTAGTGAGGCAAGTTCCCGTCCTCTGAGCTGATTGTTTTAAAAGCACATATCTGGCTATTAGGAAGTATTTTAAATATTTAAGTTACTTTGACACTTATAATACTTTAAGTATTTATTTAAGAATAAATGAGGTATTTAAAATCCAAAGTACTGAAGTTGGGAAAAAAATTCTACACATTATATGAGTGGCAACTTGAAGTTGGGTTTCCATAGGCAAAGGATATTTAAATTGAAGGCAGCCTCATCTAAATTATTTCCATGTACTAACTATACAACACAGGGCTCTTATTTGAAAGGCACATCTTGGAAAGTTATGGTGCAGATTTTAAATAACTGTGGAATTGCTCCATTCAGTTAAGTTGTGCTTCTTGGTAGATAAAGTATATGGGTAACTTTTGCGTGGGTGACAATAACAGAGGAATAAAACAAAATTGTGTAACATTCTATTCTATTATTTTTCATTCTTAATACTAGAGATCTAAGTGTATGAAACTCAGTGCTACATTATATAATAAAACCTTAAACTACTGCCACCAAAATAACTCCATTGTACCTTCTAGAAACTCAGTATTTTGGTTCCTAAGCATGGAGCTGACATCATCACTACAGAATAGTTCAAAAAATGAGTAAAATTAAGATTAAGGAGTAAAGTGTTGCTTTTCAGATGGTAAGATATTGTCTAACATGTAGTTCTTAGTTATCCAAATATAACTAAGAGGATTTTTCCCAGCTATGTAAATTGTCATAGCTTATGGCTTTGTCTCTCAGTTAGATCTTCCTAATGTTTATTCCAATTCATCCCTCAGAATCTAATACAAATGACATGGAACAATATTCCTCTATCTCCAGTTTCTCCTATTGCTTATTATCCCAGGTCATTGTAGTTTCAGCAGAATCTCATCTGCCATCATCAGGCTTCTGTGTGGATGTGTGTCTCACAGTTCCTCTGTTTCAAATTGAGGCTGGTCTATTCTGATTGGCTAGGAGCCTGGGTCTGTGTTCACTGGACTTGGAGTTGATTGATTGGTGTTTCTGGTTTCTTCTGTCTGTTTTGTGGCTTTGATTGGCTGGCAACCCTCTGTTCCTGTGTTGGAGGCTTTCAGTGCAGCTTGGCTTCGTGTGAAAGGACGGCTGCTATCCATTAGGAAGCCAGGTTTCATCTGGGTGCCTGGTGGGGGGTGTTTGAGCTGGAGGTATCAGGGGAGTCTGTTTGTGCCCAGGTGTTTGCCTGCCTTGTGGTGTGGAGATCTTTCTATTTGAGAGTGCAGGCTTCCAAATGATTGACAGTCTGGTGGAATCATCTCTTCTATTCATCTTTCAGGTCTTTTTTCAATCTCTATGGCTTCTCTGATGATTCTGTGGCTGGGGTTTTCTCTAGTGGCTAGGTTTGTGCCATTGAAGTTGATGTTGTGACCTGTTGGTTTTCATGTGTTGGACTAGTGAGGAGGTGTGTTTCCAGCTTTTTTACTGAATTTTTGTGTTCATCTAGGCGGGTACTTATTCTTCTATTGTCTGTCCAATGTATGTGGCTGGGCATGATGTACAGGGAATTTCGTATATGCTTGGTTTTCCAGGTCAATTTTGTCTTTGGGGTTTCTAAGGGTGGCTGCTATTTTTTGTTCTGTTTGAAGGCAGTCTTGATGTGATGGCCTGTGTAGTATCTTACTGATTTTATCTGTAGTACCTCTTATGTAGGGCAAGAACAGCTGTTCTATAGTCTGTTGGGCTTCTGGGTCTCTGTTATGTCTTGGTGTGTTTTTTGTGGATCAGGTTTGGATTTTGTTTTTTTGGAAGCCGTTGGCTTCAATACTTCAGTCAGAGTGCATAGTTCAGTCTTTATATGTGTCTTATCTGCCAGGCGTTTGGTTCTGGTAATTTAGTTTTTCGCTACGGAATTTATCTGTGCTGGGTGGTGGTGGGATTGGGTTGTTGGTTAAGCGGTTGGTGTGTGTTTTCTTTTGGTATATGGTGTGTCCCAGTGTGCCATCTGTTCTTTGTAGATTAGTACATCTAGGAATGGTAGTTGTTTGTTTATTTCCGTTTCCATGGTGAACTTGATTTTGGGGTGTGTGTTGTTTAGGTGTGTTAGGAAATTGTTTAGGTTTTCTTTTCCAGGGGGCCAAATTACACAATGTGTCATCGATGTATCTTAGCCATAGTTTGGGTTTGTGGTGGCATTAGCCAGGCTCTGGATTCGAATTCTTCCATGAACAGGTTTGCAATGACGGGGACAGTGGTGATCCCATAGGGGCTCCTTCAATTTGCTTGTATCTTTGTCCTTTGTATATGAAATATGTGTTGGTTAGGCAGTGTTCTGTTAGTTCCATGAGGTCTTTAGCTGGTTGGTATTTATTTGTGTGATTTCAAGAGTTTCTTTTATTGGGACTTGAGTGAATAGTGAAACCACGTCGAAACTTACAAGCAGATCTTCTTGTTCTACGTGTAGATATTTGATCATTTCTAAGAAGTGGTATGAGTTTTGTACATATGAAGCTGCGGTTTCAGCATGGGGCTGTAGTTGTATTTAAATATATCTAATACTGAATTTTGTTGCAAAAAAATCAGGAATCTGGTAGACTTTTCCAACTAACAAATTTTATTAAAAGACACAAATGTTTGTGAGCTGTGTGCATATTAAACAGTGTCAAGCTAAATTATGCTATCAAACTGATTTTTTTAGTTACCATGTTAGGAATATAAGTCACCAAACAGCTATTTGGATTGGACAATATATAAACCAGGATAGGCATTTTAAAACTAAAGAGTTTTTTTTAAAAATGTCTCTTTAAGAGAATCGTAAAAGTGTAATTGGGTGTAGTTTCTCAATTAGCCATAAGAATGGAGCCAGAAACCTTAGTCTTTAGTCTCAGAACAGACTGTGTCTCAGTGAGTCTCTTTGTTTCCTTCTGTTGGAGAGTATTGCCATTCCTTCTAATAGACTGCTATTCCTGAACTGATGTAAGTCTGATACTGAACTGTTTTTGACACTGGACTTTGTTATTGGATTATCCCTGAACTGAAAACTGACTGTACTTACTGTGAATGACTTTGGATTGCTTGTTTGAATTTTGTTTAAACGTTTCTGAAGTAAAAAACCTACATTTACTGTAAAGTGTATCTGTTTGCTGTGTGTGTATTATTCAACATTTCTCTCACTACGTCCCCCTGTATGTGCTCATTTCCTAAAGAGGAATTACCCCAACACTGGTTATGGGGCCAGGCCATACCAGGTTCAGATAGCTGAGAGTTAGTGTGAATGCACAGTACTGTATACAGACAGCTGTTTACTGTTTAATTGTGGGTTACTATCCTGATAAGAATGGCACAAAACACTTCAACAAGTCTATCACTGATAACCCAGTTGGATGGAACAAACTATGTTTCTTGGTCTATGAAGTGCAGTCTACTTCTGCATAGAAAAGGTTTATGGAATGTAGTTCAAGACCCACCGGATTAAATGCTGGGATACAGAAAATGAGGATGATGCAAGAAGCTTGCTGACTTTACTCAGAACAACGAACAAGCTCTTTGTACAATTGGACTAACACTGAGTGATCAGCAGCTAGTCCATATTTGTGGAGAAGAGTCTGCTGCTAGGTGTTGGGAGAATTTGAAGAGAATTTATGTTCATGACAGTGTAGGTACACACATACATCTTACACGTAAACTGTTTAGAGCACGTCTTCTGAAAGGTGGAGATATGTTAGCTCATTTGAACTTCATGAAAAGAACTTTTCAAGAGCTACATGAAAAGGAACTATGCCGGTGCAAGTTTTGCTACAGACATAAATACGTGAAAATCTACATCGGGTACTGTAGTATTATTGGGAAAATGTTGATTGGATGGAGATCTATTAGACAAAAGCACCTAAGTTTGTCAACAATGGAGGCTGAATTCTCATGTTTATCTTTACTATGTACAGATTTAGTTTTTTATAAAACAATTACTAATTGACATGGGAATTGATGTAACAGTTCTATTATAGTTTACAAAGATAACCAATCAGCAATACAGATGGCTCCAAATATTGCTGTTAAAACAAGAATTAATACAAACAAAAGAAAAATACAAAACAAAGAAAAAATGCAAACAAAAACACATAGATTTAAGATGTTTAAATGTGAGACAATGTGTGCAAAGTAAAATGATTAAGCTGGAATACTGTATGTCAGAAAACAATATAGCAGATTATTTTACAAAGGCCCAAGGCTCTATAAATCATAAGGCTTGCTGTGAAGATTATGGAATTAGAATGTAAGGTTGTATATATTGTCCTACCCAAAAGGTTAGGAATTAGGAATATAGGAATATTAAGAATATAAGTCACCTAACAGCTATTTGGGTTGGACAATATATAAATCAGGATAGACATTTTAAAACTGTCTCTTTTAGAGAATCATAAAAGTGTAATTAAGTGTGGTTTCTCAAACGGCCATAAGATGGAGCCAGAAACCTGGGTTGTCTTTAGTCTTAGTCTCAGAAGAGAGCGTCTCTCAGTGAGTCTCTCTGTTTCTTTCTATTGGAGAGTATTGCCATTCCTTCTAATAGACTGCTATTCCTGAACTGATGTAAGTCTGATACTAAACTGTTTTTGACACTGGACTTTGTTACTGGATTATCCCTGGACTGAAAACTATACATTCAACCTTTTTACAATGAGTTTTGCTGTCTAGTGAAGTTTCACAATTACTATATAATGGTCTCCTGATTTCCTGATCTTTTTCCAGAAGAGCTCTCTCAGACTATGCAAGCATCCTTCTTCTTGAAGGTTCTAATCTGATCCCTACAATCACCAACTTTGATCATAGTTTAAAATATCCACCCAAGACGACAGGCAATGGTCTTATGCCCAATACACAGAAACAAATTCAGGCTTGGTTATTTAATTATCTCACTTCGGGGATCCTCATAGAATATAAACCTCATACAATATGCACATAAAACAGTATGTTGTTGGTATGCTTCACAAATAGGATTACCTTTTGATACAGTCAGTGCTGGTGACCACTGTGACCTCAGGATATCAAGACAAATACTTCCATTGCTATTTATGTTTGGATGGTATATTTTTGTAGTGAATGCAATCTGCAACGTAAGAGTGCAAAACAAAATTCAATTGTTTGTACCACATATACTAGATAACTTCCATTTTATTGTTTCATCAGACATTTTTCAAAGAAAAAATTCCTTTATGAATGAGCAGTAAACAGCCATTCCACGCCAAATCAACAAATAAGATATTTGTTGAGTGGGATTTTTAGAAAGTTTGTCAGTCATTATATATTCTAAGTAATATCTAATAACTTATCTTTGGAAGGACAGAGCTATCCTCATGCCCAAATCTGATCATGGTCATATTTTCATAAAACACATACTCATTCATTTTTCCCGATCCTAAGATATCATAAGTGGTGAAATTTATTAATTTAAAACATTTATATAGCCACCCACTTTATTACTAACTCTGGTAGTTCCCGATGATCTCTTAGGAGTTATTGGATCTGGCAAAATAAATGAATCTAAGTGTAATAAATTTATTCAAATACAAATCTTTACAAAGACTTAAAATTATTATGTTCCCAAAGAAATCAGTATGTGTATTAATTTGATTTTGAGATAGTTTTTAACATTTTTGGATGTCCATATTCTTGTTGCGTCCTTATTACATTGAAATTCATGGCTTGGCAATTTAGCACTAGAAATATAAATTTATGGCTCTAGTTACTCAACAGACTAAAGATGTTAATTGTAATTTATGAATGTATTGCTTTTAGATATACTGATTATAATGAAACACGGTATTTTATTCATACATTCATGTAAAATTATGACATACATATATACATCCATAGTATGATTCAATTAAAATCAAAAGTCATCTGTTGTCTAAAACAAACAATTGAACCAAAGTGCCCCTTTGAGACTTCATACAGCCCTAATATAAAATGTTTATGCAAAAATGTCAGGAAATTCAGTTTCTTTGATGTGATTATGTTTGATTTTTTTTTTCCTGGCAATTTGGTAGGGAATGAATCTGATACTTTTTCTTCACTCTGTTGTTAATACAACAACAGTTATAACCAAATTATCTGGGTAAAATACACTACCACATAAAATGATCAGAGCTTTAAGCTGTTCCTTGGATCTTTATATAGCTTTCTATTAAAGGCATTTTATCAGAGTAATTTCCAATGTCCAATTTCCAATGTCCATGGAAACATTAAAATCACATTATGTTAGCAATAGTGCTACGAGATGTAGGTTCAGACCATTGCTCTTGGTCATCCAAAATTGATCCAAGATGCATCAATTCCTGCCTTCCTGTCTGATAGAATTTCTCTGGAAAAGGAAAAAAAAAGGCTAGATATGATTTCAGAGAGAAAAAAAATACCATAAGGGAGAAATATCACTACAGCATAGACCCGAGAAGTAGAGTGGTAAGAGCGTGGGTGGATTCCACAAAGGCATCTGAAGCCTTGGACATCCAGTCTTGGTAGCAACACTGTACATAAAATTCCTATTCTAGATTGCACATATAGATCAAAAACCAAGATCTAAGTTAACCTTAGATAACAGATTGACCATTAGGTTTCCTCTAAAATGAACACTGGCAAATGAATGTGAGGGTGGAAAAGCTGATCTCAAGCTAGTAGGATCTGTTTCCCATTCTCTAGGACCTCAAATATCAACTTGAGCCTCTTGTAAAAGACATACATTTAAAATGGATTAAACAACAACAACACAGGAAAGTCACCATGTCAAATTTAAAATACTGCAAACTAATTTGTCTTTTGATTTCTTCTGTGTTTGTCTCAAAGTGCTCTGTCCTCTGATCTATGTATTCTATTCTTATTTTAATGAAATATCTATGCCCAGCAAATTTTCCCATCAGAACAGAAGGCCAAGCCCGGATATTAAAATGAACAAATGGCATTTTTAAAAATTGTTTACCTTTGGTGGTTTGAATGGGTAGTCTGTTGGAAAATGGACTGTAAGAAAAAAGACTCCCCCTTGATAAGCACTGTCAGGCTGGAAAACAAACAAAATAAATAAATAAAACTTTTCATTTTTGCATGAAATTACTACTTAATTCAGAGTACAGACTGCAGGCTGCTGTCATTTTTTAGCCAATTTTCGTCCAAACCTGCAGAAAATCTTGATTATCTTTTTCTTAAAATAATACTTGATTATGACCACTATTTTAATCTTTATACAATTTTAGAAAGAAATCATCCAGACAGCACTCTTAGCTTTATGCTGACAACTAAACTCTATCTCAGTAAGAAGGCTTCTTACAAATTTCAAGTATATGTTAATATCCATCAATTGCTCTCCCTAAAATGGTGTTTGGAAGGAATAAAAGGAAATTCTGATAGTTGGTTAGACCCATGAATGTAGCCATCTCAGTGCCTGATCTGTGTGGGAGATAGTTTCTGCGTCTTCTGTTTTATCAGAAATCCTGTGGTTGGGCCACAAAATATTTTTTCCCCTCTCCTTCTCTGTTGTGCTCCCTTGCTGTTTCTCTCAGCTTAAAAAGAGGCTGATAGAAGGTTGCTGACAGGACTAGCAAACTCCCTCTTTCTTTTGTCACCCCTTCTTGCCCTGATCCTGGAAGCCATTCACTCTGCTGTTCCTATTCCTACCACAGAAAAGCAATCAAAAGATGAAGAACCAAAAGCACAACAACACAGGATGGATTGCATCATTCCAGATTAATGTAATTACAGTAACAGAATAGCAGTCATAATAACTAAATGTAGTATAGGCAAAATAAATATATAACACAATATAAAACATTAGCAGTAAAACAATATAATGTAGATAGATTTCCTAATATCAATACAACCAAAATGTAAATGTATGCTGAATATTGATAAAGTTCTTCTAACTTCTCAAAGATTTTGCCAAAAGCAGTATTGTAAAGGCTTTTAACCTTCAAATAGCCAGATGCCAGACATAATTCAAGGAGGAAATTTTTTTCAAAAGGTAGAATCTAGAAAAATCCCTAAGATGTGACATGGTAATTTAATATGAGGAAAAAACAATCAACCTTGATTGCATGATGGAATAGAGTATATAACATAAATTATAGTAGTTATTCAGAAAGCAGGATATAGGATATATGGCCTGTCAGTTAACACCATTCATTTAACTTGATTACATTGCAAGATTCAGCCAGGATAGAGACTGGCAAAATAATTATTAAAAATTATTAAGACTGAGTTGAGAATTCTATAGCCACACAAACTATATCATAATGGATCTGAACCAGAAGATGGACAGAAGGACCAGTAAGGTCTGTAAACACAGTAAAACAATGAATGGATTCTTCAAATATTTAAAGTGCATTCTAATCAATAAGAATTGCTCATAATCATGAATAGTCATGCATGTAGAAATAAAAATTACAAATAAAAATATGATTGAACTAATCTTGTTCTGTTTATCAGGAATAAAGTAGCAAGATGCATTATAAATAAATTAGTGGTTGAAAACAACAGTGTAATATCATAAGTCCTTAAAATAATAAATTAATGTATACAGATCCCCTTTAAAATTAGCCTGGCCTAACAGAATATTTCTGCTCCTATGTTATGAAAGATCTTCTCCAAGCCTGAAGACATACTTAAATCTGGGTCTCCCCACTTCTAATTCAACACTTATTATTATATATTGCTGTTTCTTCTTCCCTGGAACAAATTATCTCTGCTCCATCACCTCTAACCACAAATAAGGCAGATGAGTATTTGTTTAATCAACCTGTGATATTGTAGATTGAAGAGACTTCAGCTCTTTTGTTTCCTTTTGTATCTTATACTCCCATTTTATTTTTACACCTAACATCTAGAATATTACATTTAGCTTTCCATGTTTCCTCTTTCTATCTTGGATTAAGGGTAATTATAATCAGTCACTTACTTATGGTACCATGTACAATGCTAACAAATTTATTATTGTATAAGTGCCCATAGATCAGAGTCCATTTCATCACGTATATGTAATAAGACCTGACAAACACGTTCTGTCATTTAATCACCAAATATTGATTTGATTTGGATTTCTCTTCTGTTCATTTATTTTCCATTTTGTTAATTGATCAAAATCAACTATTAGCACTTATATTTCTGAAAGTATTCTTAATTTACAGCATAACTTGCCTGACACTTTTGTACAGTACTGAATATTAAATAGAGTGAACATATATTTTTGTAATCAGAAGATTTTATCCTTGTTATCAGTGAGAAATGGCGTTCCTTCTATTTAATTGTTAAAGGTATTTAAGCTTCTCAAACCTCAGAATATATTACAAGCCCACAGAGCAATTTCCTACAATATAATATTAGTTTGCATTTTCTTATTTGCTCAGATGGATCTCAACACTACATACCAAGATGCTCCACTCATCCAGTATCACATCCTGAATGAGATGAGTTTTATTAGAGGCCAACCTAATATGCATGTCCAGGACTGTCTAAGGTTTGACAACCAGTAAGTGACAATGTGGGGTAGGGCTAGAGTGCAGAATAGATGCAACGCCTCATTCCTACACTCTACTATTACTATTTAGAGCCAACTAAGATTTATTCACTGACTTCATTCATACATCACTCTGTGCTAAACCTAAACAATACACATTAAAACATTAAAACTTAAGTTTATTATTAATGAAGTAAACAAAAAAAATGAACTCAGTTATAAAAATTACATACTTACAGGTCCCATAATAGTTGCTTGCCAATGAAACACTGAAAAATACAAAGTATTATTTATCTTATTAAGTATTTAATGATACTATATATTATATGTATATAAACTATTTTGCTATCAATTATAAAGATCTTACAGTCATCTCCAACCGGTCCAGCTGAACAATGTGCAGGTGGATCACGCTGCAGATCACTTAGCTCCTATAATAAACATAAAAATATTTGGAAGGTTACAAGCAAACTCAAGATTGATTATCCAAATTTGGATACTGTTTATTGATTTGATCAAGCATTTTCAAAATTTACAACTAAAAAAATCAAAATAAATTTTAATCAAAATAAAATTCAATGAATGTATAGTGGAACTAAGATAATTAGTACTAAGCACTATTGCGAGATTTAATGCATATGTTATACATTTTAACACAATCAAAGACTTCCGTTTTATTTCAATTCAAAAGTTGTTGGCCTGTGTGAAAAGACATAAATACAGACTTCCAAACAGCCTGATTAAATAGAATTAAGGTTAAGGCAAAAGTTGAGCATGATTTAATCTGAGTAGAACACTGCAATGAATTAAGTCAAACCCCTTCATAGGTCAAAGAAAGAGCCAATGATAATTCATATTACCATGTTTTGAAGTTGTTGTTTTATTGACTATTGTACAATTTCATTAACAATAAGTTTCAAAGAGATAATAAGATTCTCAGGCATACAAAATATATAGGACAATCCAATAAGTCTACAAACTTTAATTCTAACAGAGCATACAAATATTAATGTATTTTGTACATTATGATTCATTTAATGTTGTACATTCATGAGTGTTGAAATTCATTTATTTTTTAAAAGTTTATATTGGAACAGAAATGAACTTTTATATACTATACTATAAAGTACATAAAATTATTAACATAATAAAGCCATAACATAATAAAGTCATAACTGCATCAGCTCTCCAACTGCCTGAAAATTCAGACTTCCAGAGGTGCCAAATGATTAGGCCAAAGGGGTTTGTGAAAGAATTTTGTAAGCAATTTACTATGACTAAAAAGATTCAATTTTTCATGTCCATCTGCTTCATTTTTGAAAGCAAAGGAGCTCAGTTTGTATGATAGTTGCATATATAATTTGCACATATTTTAAATAAACACATTTATTCAGCCCAGAATTACAGAGATGTTGTCAGAAAAGCTACAGCTCCAAATGAGCTGATATTGATAAAGGATGCAAAAATCAGTGAATTAATAATAAGACCTCCCCAAGTTATATTCATAACAAAAGGTAAAGAATTGCCTATTAAATGAAAATGGCAAAATGCTAACAGGTAACCGAACAAAAGCAGAACCTATTCTTGTAGATGTTCCATTTGGCAAGTGTAAAGAGCAGGACGAAGGAGCAGGATGAAATCTCCAGAATCAGATAAACTAGATTTTACGGTATGAAGGACTATGCTGATTATCAGGGGTGACATAATGTCTTTGACAACTCTTGGAGAGATGATGAAATTCCAGAAAACTGAAGGAGAACAAATATTGTCTTTATCTTCAAGAAGAGAGAAAAGGGTACTTGGGAAGATTCCAGACCATTTTGTAAAAAAGATGATCTAAACAACCTTAAAAACAAAACTATGATTACCAGTAGTTATCATGGATTGAGTGGAATTGGGGAATACTATAGACAGAATAGACCTTAATTTAACTGAAGTATTTGACAAAGAACCCAAACTATCCTGTTTAGCAAGATTACCAGTTAAAGTAAGACAATGAATACTGCACATAGCTGGTCCAAGAAATGTATCTGAAGCCTGCTCAATAATTATTCTACCTGAGTGTGATATCAAGTGGAGTGATGAAATGAAATCAGTCCTGAATCTGGTACTCTTCAGTATTTTTTTTTTCGTGACTTTGATGTGAAGGAAATGCTTCCCAAATTTTCAGGCATAAAATTGAGTAGGTTAATACTGTAGAAAACAGAAATAAAATTCAATATTATCTTGGTAAGTTAAGAAAAATAGATTTCTCTAAGTAATCTACCATCTCTCAAGTATTATGTGCAATTCTCAGTATTAAGTAGCAATAATGATTTAGAGAAACTGGAACAGGTAGGGGTGGGGAAGGACACAGGGTGATCTAGAAATTAAGTCCCATGACTAAATATCTGGGGATATTTAGCCTGAAAAGAAAAACTTGAGAGAATATGACTAAACTCTACGTAAATACCTAATACTTAAAAAGATGTCACAGAATGGCTGGGACTTTATCTGATCTCAGGGAACTCCAAGGTAACAGGAATCAAAATTAATAGATTTAAATTACATAAAGACAGACCTGAACTTAGAAAACAAATTTCCAACAGTAAGGATAGCTTGACTGTGAATCCAGTTACTGAGAGAAGGCAATTTATTGGATGTGTTCAATTAGAACCTAGACAACTATCTGTCAAGGATGTTTTAATCTGGATACCTGCATGAAACATGGGGTTAGATTTGATGGCCCAAATAGTTGGGATATGTGTTGGAATGTATGCAGTGTCACAGAAGCAATTTCCTTGAACAGGAATTAATATCTAGCAAAACATATATCATTATTAAATCCAGTTCCAGGACAATCATGAGTTTGATCTATATATTTCAGTTCTTGCCCACTCTTAATTCAAGTTCAAATATAGTATACAGTATGCATCATGTATATTTTTTATATATAAAATCAAGTTTAAATCCAATATAAAATAAAAGAAGCAATGTCTTAGGTGATTTACTCTAATCTCTCTTTTTGGCACTAAAGGAAGTTTTTGTTTTTCAGTACAAACTTTAACAATCAACTTGCCTGTTTTAATACATGGTTTACATGTACTGTAAATTTAAGTGGAAATGTTTTCATGTATTGTCTTGTTCAACTTAATACAAACTAATTCCCTCAATACAATGTAGCAGTTCAGTAGGATATAATTTTTTTAATTCTTTACACAAACTAATAAAGGATAATATTTGTAGCTCAGGATTGATATGAGGGGTCCTTGGTGCTCTCTGAACTTGCTTGTCTTCTTGCAGACATTTCATTACCCAAACTAGGTAACATCATCTGTGCTATAAGGATTGGGGTTCACTCTCAGTTACACAAACTATTAAGAACTGTATTTTTAGCAGTTAATTCTTGTCTAAAAGACAGCACTAACTTAAAAACTGAAAAAATCAATAGCTTAGTAAAATTTAGTTTATTCATAAAACATCAAAATTGAGTTTTAGACACTACTATCGGTACAAATAGAAATTTGGTAAGAACTGTTCTAACTACCAGAATTAGTGAACATTCTTTAAAACTGAAATATTAAAAAATACATGTCCTTAAGTATAAACCTGTGTGAAGCAAAAAGCCAGAGAAGTCAGAAATTAAAATTATATTCAGAACAGTAATACATTAAAGCCAAATGTTAACACTTTCAAATATTATTTACACTGGAGAATCTCACTGGAACTGATGGATTTCATATCTTCATCACCCCCATCTATTCTGGAAGCTAATCCAAATTGGGTGGATGGGGGTGACTTTGCATTGAGAAAGCTGATTTATGTTATTATTTCAAGAGAATAAGCTAACTGAATTCCATAGTCAGAATAGTATTAATTTTTGACTAGATCATAAATACTTTACTAAATTCCTAGCTTCATTATCAAGAGGCTATTCATATTTAATCAACTAATCAGTGAAGAAAAAAAGATTAGAAGTTGTAATATCTTTGTTTTATTTGAAATAAATGGCTAAAATACTCAAATATAACAATACTATAAATCATATTGCATTAGACTAAACTAATTTAATTATACCTCAGATGTAAAAAAGAGCTGAAAATTAAAAATTAATATGCAAAAAAGAAAATACTGAGGCAAAGCTAGTATTATAATCTTAATATTAAGGACTAATAGCAGTTCCTAAACACAATAAGTATTAAATACAATATAGTCACAAATATCTATTTTTTATAATCTTACATAGCCATCTATTATGCATTTTTGAAAAAGAAAACATCAACTCAAGAAGAAAAACAATCTTTGGAATTATTCTGTTTGGTCTTCTTAGAATTTCCCATGTTTTTCTTGGGGAAACTGAGGTGTCTAAAATGTTTTCCACTACTTTTTCTCCCTGGCACATCCCATCTCTACAGGGTGGCTATTTACAAACTTGTTGGTAGTTGGATTTCTCACATTGTATTAATATATAGTTTGGATTAGCACAAAGTGTAAACCTAACTATTATGGTTTGTGAATTATGGTTTCTGGCTTAATATAAGTATGAACCAGGCATGAACCATGATTATTCAACAAGCCACAATTTAAATTAGCCACAAACACAGTAATGCATCTGATTTTTAACTGACCTTCCATTTCCTCACATTAAAATTATAACCAATCGGTATTTATCAACATTCATTTATTACTGCTTAAATTACATTAAAATAAATAATCATTCTGATACAAAGCCAGATGTTTGTTGTTCCTCACATAATTCCCCTGACCTTCTAGAAAAACTATTAAGGTTATTTGCAATTAATTTTATTCTGAAAAACTAGTGGCATGTCACTCCTGAAAGGTCATTTCAGTGTGTACTTTTCCAAAGAAACCAATGGCAAAATCTTTCTAAGTACAGTGCCTTTTTAAATCCAAGAGCTCAAGTTTCAGGGAGAAGAGAAAATAACTTATTCATGCAAAGTGCTGATACTACCAATGCAAAAGAGAATCCACAAGTGTCCAATTTCCAAGTGTTATGAAAGCTGAATACATCATAAGGCATATAATAAACATACAGAACTGCAGGCAGTGGGAAACCCATTGATCTCTTTACAATTTTCAATTCCAGATGAAATAAAAGATCTTTAAAATGCTGACTAACCTAAAACCTTCCAAGAGATCTTCTTCACTGAAGCACAGAGTTATTCTTAATTATACAGGAAATTGTACCTGTTAATGGTCCCTGTCTAGGTCAGAAATTAAACTGCTGATGTTAAAATAACTGGAACTACTTGACTACTTTTAGGTTTGCCTTGTTACTTTGCTTCTGAAATAAATATTACTTTTAATTTCATTACTGTTCTTAAGAACTGTTATGATTTTAAAACTTTTTTTTTCTTTTTGAAAAATTCTTTTGGAATTTTTTCTTGAGAAAAAATTATAGAAATAAAATAAATATGCAACTTGCTTGTTTTCCTATCATGACCAAACAGAAATAGCAGTTAGTCCTTGGTTAACAATGGTAATTGGGAGCAAAATTTCCATTGCTCAGTGATGAAGTTTTAGTATTTAGTATTTATTTGATTTGTCAATCGCTTACAAGATACAGGTATAAGAATAAACATAGTTTTGAAAATGCATGAGATAGATATTTATAAATTGCAAATCACACCATCACATCACTGTGCAGGTTAGCAACAGAAATCCCAGCAGCTCCCATCGTCATCATTAATTGAATCCCACCGTCATTTGGCAAAGACCCACCTCAATCCAAGCTTTCCCAGCTTGGTCCCTCTCATCCCAAAACTTTGAGAAGGAAGGGGACTGCCTCTTCCTCTTCCTAAGGAGTTCAAAAAAACTCCTACCACCCACCCCAACCTCCCTGTGGCCACTCTGTACTCTTAGCAGTGGTGGGCACCCAGCAGCATCTGGATTGAAGAAGCCCCATGACATCTATTTCATGTCCCCAGTACCACTATTGGCATCAATGAGTGCCAGCTCAAGCCTCATGGCCAATCACCCCAGCATCACAGCACAAAGCCTCACCAACCTGAGCTCTGCTGGCCCTGCTGCACCCACTGCCACCTTCCTCCCACTGCTGAGAGGTGTGCCTGTCCTGGCCCTAGTATGTCAGGCAGCTGCTACCATATCTGCACCATGCCTTTTCTCCAAGGCTGTCATGATGTTTGTAAGAGACTTCTGAGGTCTCCAAAATCTCTTGAGAAGGTCATCTTTCTCCAAACGTGTGTGGCCTTCTCAAGAAGTTTCAGAAGGGTTGGCCCTGGCTTGCTGACACTGCTGAAAGCTCTACTTCAGCAGCACCAGCAGCACCATGCTGCCAAGGAATGCCACTGGGTAGGGTGGTCAAAAGGAGAGAGTTGGGGTGGTTGTAGAAGTAGAAGTGGTTGATGTAAGTTCTGATCACAGCGATAACATCAGGGACTGGGTATAAGTACCATTCATTCTGCATCACTAACTTTGAACTGTTGCTGAGTGAATGGTCTTAAAGCAAGGACAAACTGTAATTTTAACCAGTATCTGTTGGAATTACTTTGTTAATTTTCTTTTGACTTGGTGGGTCATAAATCAGGTCAGCATTAAATTGCAAAAATTCAAGTGCACCACAACCATCATTTTTAAAAGCAGGTGTATTGCTATTTATAAGCTACTTAGAAGGTTTCACTTTCATTTTTACTGCTTGCCCTTCCTCCTCACACTTAGAGCCTGGTGGTACAGATGCATTTCTTTTCAAACAATTATACAGTTTGTAGTGTACATAGATTTGCAAAACAATAGGATAACAGAATATTCCTGAACTTTGTTTTATGATTTATCTCATGGTTACTATGAAATTGTATAAATGCATCAATGCAGTGCATGTTATCTCAGCTTGCAGAGTTTGAATTTCTTGAGTTTACCAAAAATATAAATATTGAGAATATTCAGCTACATGCTACGTACATGTAACTAAGCTCCATTTCATGCTGAATAAACTAAATTATTAATGTATCTGAAATAGAAATAATATATTTTTACTCCAAAAGCATTTTATTAAATAAATTTGATAATTAAAAAATCTGATTGAAATAAAAAAATCAATTTTTTATTTAAAAAAAATCTACCATCTACCATGGTAGCTTCCACATTATGAGCTTATATTATTTAATAATATTTAGTTGATCAATGGCCAGCAAAAAATAAAAACAAAATGGTATGAAGCAAATAAATGTAATAATATACTAACAAAACATATATACAAAACATAAATATACAAAACAAAGTATAAAATGTAACATTCACTTCTCAATGCAAACCAAAACAACCAATAGTTTAATGGAAGATACAGTGATATCCTGATAAATAAAGGTACAGTGATATCCTAATAAAGAAAAAAAAACACATACATTTGAACAAAGAAAGCTGTTGATAACCCACTTCAATAATGTTCCTTTTTCCACCTGACCTCTAAATGATTTTATTATAGTACACCACTGTTTTTAATACCTGAAGTAAGACAGCAAAGCCCACTGAAATCAATAGGACAGTCAACTAAGTATAAGATGAGATTGCCCTGAACAACCTTGTTATGTTATCTGTGTATTTCTGGAGCTATTACTTTCCGGGCTGAAGGCTTTACACAGAGTTACAGAAAAGGGTCATCCAGACAAAGCTACAGATGCTGAATGGTGTTAAAGTTGTTGGGCTGAATAGATCAGAGTAGGCTCTGCCATGGTAAAAATGGGCTGCAATCTCCATATCAGGGGTTGAAGAATGTAGTCTGGTTTATTGGGAATGTCCAAGTCCTATTGCAGTTTCCTACATATAGCAGATCATTTGGATCCTTTTGGCCAGCATTCATGCCTCAGGATGGAACAGAAGCCACATCATTTACTCTGGTCAGTACCACTGATGAGAGCATCTTTTTGGGCCACCTATGTGGATTGGGAGGACAAATACTATTCCTTCCTGAGTGGGTCATTCAAGTTGGCAGTAGCTTGACCCTCACCCTTTGCTGTTTAACAGATATCTATATAAAACTGCTGGAAGAGGAAACTTGCTCCCTGGGATTAGATTATTATTGATATGCTGATGATATCCTACTGTAAATCTTCTTTCCATACCTAGCTGGAGATGCAGCAGGACACTGCATGAGGAGAAACTGACTGAAGCAAGATGGACATGTTTATTCATCTAAAAAAAAACAGGTGGGAATCAGGTGTTGCACTGAGTCTGGAAGGGATTGAAGTCTAGAAGTTTCCATTAAGAGAAGATCTGTAAGTCAAACTTCTTAATCTGACAGCTGTTGTTGGATCTTCAGTTAAAGCCACTGCCAGAGATGTCTTCAGCCAGTTTCAGCTGAGGCCCCAGAGGGGGCTCTACATGCCTTTAGTGACAGCAACTCATGTCCTTACCACCTTTAGAGTGAGTTGCTATAACACATTTTACATGAACTGCCCTTGTGGAGAATGCAGCAGCCCATCTGCTGAGAAATGAAAGATTTTAAACCCACAGAGCTCCAATTGTGCAAGTACTGCAAATGTTTCCAGGTTGTTCAAAGCGCTGGTTTTGGGCTAATAAAGCTCTTTATGACTTGACTCCCAGGTATCTCCAGGATTGTCTTGTTAAAAATTTAACTTATTTGCTTAATCTGGAAAAGGATATTTTGGTTACTTTCCCTCTGAGAGGTTGAGGAGAGACAGAATTTTTGGAAATATCCACTACACTCTGGAATAATACTATCTATCCATCCTTCCTTCTTTCCTTCCTTCCTTCCTTCCCTCCTTCCTTCCTTCCTTCCTTCCTTCCTGGAAATGTTAAAGACAGAGCCATTTTGCAAAGTGTCGGATGGCAGAGTTATCTGTTGAAATTGGATGTTGTCACTGGAGGTGATATTAGCTGTTGTGAATTGGTTTTAAATATTTTTCAATTTTTACTGAGGATTGTGAGTCATCTCAGGATTAATGAAGTGCAGCAGTGTGTTCACAATTGTACATAAATAAAAATGAGTTGAATTATATGTATATTTGAATAATTAAAAATTCCAATTTTGGTATCTTATTGGACAACAATGAAAAAATGGATATGGAAGAGAGTAGCATAAATTGGCTAGAATTATGAACTAGAATTAAAAATTGTATGAATATAAATATAAAATATATTTTATAAATATAAAAAATAGTCATAATTGTACGCATTTGCCCACCTGGTTTACAACTGCTAAATCTCTTCCAAACACAATAACTCAATAAATGTTAAGGACATAAATTCCCCCCAAAATTAAAGATACTGCTTTTGAAGCTTAATAAATTGTGGTCTTAAATATATATGTATATGTATATATGTGTATGTGCATGTGTATGTGTATCTACATCTATCTATCTATCTATCTATCTATCTATCTATCTATCTATCTATCTATCTATCCATATATATTATATATTGGGATATGGTATACTTATTGGTATATTATAACATATACCAAAATATAATATTGGTATACTTGGTAATATGGTATAATGGTATATATGGTATTCAGGCTTTGTTCGGGTTATTATCCCACGTCATTATAGTTGTGGCTTTTAGTTGTAGCAATGTTTCGGCAGAAATTCATTGCAATCATCAAAGGCTTCTGTATAGTGGTTTGTCTGTGAGTCAAGAACTTTTACAGTTGTTTCAGTTTAAAATTGGGGCTAGCCTACTGCTGTGCCAGGAATGGTTTTTTCTCATCCTGATTGGTGGGAGTCCTTGGTCTGTGTTTTACTGGTCTTGGAGTTTGATGTGGTTCTGCTTGGTTGGTGTTTCTAAATATCTTCTATCTGTTTTGTGGCTTTTGGGGGGGAGGGTCTTGATTAGCTGGCAACATTCTGTTTTCCTAGTCTGTATTGGAGGCTTTTAGTGCAGCTGGCTACGAGTAAAATGGACGGCTATCGTTTTTATTGGGAAGCTAGGTTTTCAATTTGGTGCCTGGTTGGGGTGTGTTTGAGCTGAGGTATCAAGGGGGAGTCTGTTTGTGCCATGGTGTTTGCTCTGGCTTATGGTCTGGAGATTTTTTTGTTTGTGAGTGCCAGGCTTCCATGATTGAGCAGTCGGTGGAATCAATCTCTTCTGATTAGCCTTTCAGGTCTTTTTCAATCTCTATGGCTTCTCTAATGATTCTGTGGGCTGGGGTTTTCTGTGTAGTGGCTCGGGTTTTGGTTGCCCTGAAAGTTGATGCTATGACCTGTGGTTCATGTGTTTGGACTACGTGAGGAAGTGTGTTCCACGCTTTTTACCTAGCGGGTACTTTATTTTTCTATTGGTCTGTCCAATGTATATGGCCGGGCATGATGCAGCAGGAGACTTCATATATACCTTGGTTTTCCAGGTCAATTTTATCTTTGGGGTTTCTTAAGGATGGGTGCTATTTTCTGTCTGTTTTGAAGGCAGTCTTGAATGTGATGGCCTGTGTAGTAATCTTTTACTGATTTTGTCTGTAATACCTCTTATGTAGGGCAGGAAAGCTGTTCCATAGGTCTGTTTCATCTCTAGGTCTCCATTATGTCTCATGTGTGTTTTTGTGGATCAAGCCAGTGATTTTTGCTTTTGTGGAAGCTGTTGGCTGTCAGTACTTAGTCAGGGTGCATAGTTCTAGTCTTTATGTGTGTCTTGTCTGCGAGGTGTTTGGTTCTGGCGATTAGTGTTTGGCCATGGAGTTTATCTTTGTGCTGGGTGGTGTGGATTGGGTGGCTGAGTTTAACATGTTGGTGTGTATTTCTTTCTTGGTATATGGTAATGTCTTAGTGTCCATCTGTTTTTTTGTAGATTAGTAACATCTAGGAATGGTAGTTGTTTATTTGTTTCATTTCCATGGTGAACTTGATTTTGGGTGTGTGCTGTTTTAGGTGTGTTAGGAAATTGTTTAGGTTTTCTTTTTTCCCATGGGGCCAAATCAACAAAATGTGGTCATCGATGTATCTTCACCAATAAGTTTGGGTTTGTGGGTGGCATTAGTCATGAGGGCTCTGGGATTTGAATTCTTCCATGAACAGGTTTGCAATGACGGGTGACAGTGGTGATCCCATAGGGGCTCCTTCAATTTGCTTGTATCTTTCGTCCTTTGTATGTGAAATAGTGTTGGTTAAGCAGTGTTCTGTTAAGTTCCATGAGACTACACAACTATAATGACGTGGGAAATACCCCGAACAAAGCTGAAATACCATACAGGTAAGTACCCTGCGAAAACTTCAGAAAACATATATGTATAATAAATTTATAATAAAATATCATAAAAAGCCACAAAAACAGACAGAAGATATTAGAAACACCATCAAATAGAACACAGCAAACTCCAAGACCAATAATAGACCAAGACTCTCAACCCAATCAGGATGAAGAAAAAACTATTCTGGCACAGCAAGTTGGGCTAGCCCCAAATTTTAAAAACTGGAAATGGCTGTGAAAGTCCTGACTCACAGACGAACACAATACAGAAAGCTGATGATGGCAGATGAGATTCTGCCGAAACGTTGCTACAACTTTAAAAGCACAACTATAATGACGTGGGAAAATACCCGAACAAAGCTGAATAACATACATGTAAGTACCCGCAAAAACTTAAGAAAACATATATATTTATACCTGTACCCATAAAAATCTACGAAAAAAAAAACACACACACATACTATATTCCATAAGATTTTGTGTAGCTGAGATCAATTTAGACTATTGTTTTTAAATGACAGAACTTAGGATATTTATAGCCAACAACAACGGTTTCATTGTTATAAATGGTGTTGCTTTTATATCTTCAAATTTCTATAGATAAGATAAATAGCTAACCAAGTTGTTATTAAGATCACAAATATTCACAAAACTCTCAGAAATACTGTCTTTGAGATCTGCAATACAATATAACTTGAATACATATGCTTCACAAGTAAATATGTCATTTATTAGATAGATACATTTAAAAATTTAAATCCTAATTGAAATTTGAATGTTGTATAAATTATATTTGACATATTTTAATTTTACAGCATATTGAAGTAGAAATATAATTCAATTTATAAATATTGTTTGCAATATTTGAAACCTAATGCTGCAAATAATCTATCTCATTTGAATTCACAAAATACATATTTAAATGTGTTGGTAAGTTGGATTTTTTCTTAAGCTTCCAACCTCAATATCTATTAATATTGAACTGCCATGACAGTTTTTAAAACCTTGGCTGTGTTTCCACTTTAAAGGACCACAGGAGGCAGTTCAAATCCAGAACTCTTGCTCTCTGGACTACCTTGAGACTTTATCAGAAGCAGAAGTATTTTCTGTTTTTGAATGTTCTGCAAAATGTTTGAGAAAGGGACACTTCTTAAATGGTATTGCTGCAAGCAAAATACTTCTTCTCAAAGCAGCTATAGGTATCCCTCAACTTACAATCTTCATCCAATGACTGTTCAAAGTTATAATGGCACTAAATGAAAGATAGAACTGGCCTTGGAATTCATCCCAGCACTTGGTGGTCACATTATTGCAGTTTAAAGGCTTTGGAACCCATTCACACTTACAATCATTTGCTAAACACCCCAGGATCACACATTTGTTATTTGTAACCTTCCATGCCAACATCCCTAGAAACTAAAAGGGAAGCTGGCAGAGAAGATTGTATTTTGCTGGGGTACATCTCCCACAACTCATGCACTCCCCCAACCCCTCTGCATTCACACAGGTCACTGTATACACTCCTCAATCTATGCTGCATCTCCAAGTCTCTTCCCCAAAGTTGTACAGTGCCTCTTGGACACTGCCTGCACACATCCTCACATCGCCTCTCCTACCTGCATAGCACCACTTACAGATGCCAACACACCTTCCCCAATCTACATAGTGCCTCCTGTACACTCCCTTACTCTCTCCAACCCTCATCTCAACCTTCCCTAACCCTGCATCCAAAAAGAAATCGGAAGTCAATGTAAATCTTTCAATATTTGAGGTGGAATCTCTTTGGCATGCTGCAAGTAACAAGTCAGGTCCAAGGATTAAACAGCTGTAGTGCTGGCAGACTCACAAATAAACTAATACTCAATCTATTAGAGAAACAGTTTATGCTACAATCCAAAGTCATTTTCCTCATTTACATAAATTTGTATCTTATTGTCGATCACTAGTGTTCCCGCTCACTTGTCATCTATCATTCTAGCTGTTCTCTCGAAATAGTATCATGAAGATGATTTCAGAAAGCTGAAATACATATAGCTATTGGAAGTTGGTAATCTTTTTAAGATAAGAAGAAGAAAAAACTTGAATGGTTAACCAAAAAACAGTATGATACTGTTTTGCTAGGAACTCTAATAGATTCACACCAATTTCAAATATGCTAGTCTTGATAGTCATGGTATACAAAGGTCAAACTGCAGTTAAGTTTCTGATCATCTCGAAGAAAGACATTTGAGCAGTCCTTGACTTCCCTCCCCAAAAAAGAAAAAAGAGCTTCTGATATGGGTTAAACACCAATTATCAGAAGGATAATAGGGAAACTGTCTCAGATTTTTATCTTTCTCAGAAACTTCACAAAATTCTAACCATATTCTTCCACATCAATGAGTATGCTAACATAATGTATGCTATTTTTATTTACCAATCATTTAGTTGAAGTAAATTGCATGAATCAAGTGGGAAACAGTTTGATTGATTCAATAAAGCTGAAATTCTTTACAAATACTTTTATTTGCTTAAAGACACAACTGTTATCCAATTCTTAAATGTTCCCTGCTTAGTTAACAAAATAATACTTGTACATCCATGGTAAGGATATCAAAAATCATATAACATTTCTAGTTAACCACTCTAGATTTTTAAAATCATGTAATCATCAGATTTAAGAACATAATAAAAAAGAGAAGTTTAAACCAGTGATCTTATAATGCTGATTTAAAGCCTCCATTTCTATAAGTTTTTTTTGATAAATCAGAAATTAAATCAAACCTTTCATTGATATCTATATATAAAATATATACATTTAGAAACACAAAGTTAATGCTGAAAGCAGAAAAAAGGATATTTGTTTCAAACATCAAATGATTATAAGTACATTTTGTGTGTGTAGTTGGTTACTCTGGCAAAATGTTTTCTTCCCATGCAACTCCATACACATCTGGGGTATAGGGAACATTTCCAGAGTGGGCCTTTGACTGTTACTTTCTAACCATTTGGTGGACTACTTGAAAAATACAAGCAAGTGTATGTGTGGGGGGGGGGCATTTTGACACCGACATTTTCAAACAAATATACCATCAACTAAATGGCCTCAACATATCTCTAAATAATCTTTTATAATATTATAAAATATTCCAGTATCCCCTGAGAGAAAACTGTCTAGGCTCCAATATTTTTTAAAGCACATTTAATTCCTATTTTTCAGAAGATGCAGTGCTGCTTATTTTTAATTAGAATATAAGACACATGTAAACATGCTTAGTCCTTAATATACTTATAATAGGACTTGTTTAAAGGCACTTAGGATTTCAGCCTTGACATAACTTATAATATATCCTCAGCACTCTATTTTTAAAAACTAATTTGATTTAAACCTGGCTTTTTTTTAATTAACTGACTATTCAAGGTGGCTACATAAATTATTCCCATAAAGTGAAGAATTGCAAGAAGGGGGTATGTTAGACCAGTATACTAAATCCTATGATAGTCAATTTGACTCAAAGCTGGCACTGTGAATTCCAGAAAGAATTCACATGCAACTAACTGCCCATGGTTGGACAAAGTACAGTAATTATAATGGTTTTCTGCAATTTTCCCTTGCCCACCTTTGCAAATAAAATTTCATTAAATGACACCCATTGCTAATGTCATCAGTTACAATTTCATTTTCTTTTTTGCTAAGACTAACGTCTTAGCTCTTCCTCATCTTCCCTAATCTAACACCAGAAATAACAAATGACAACATCTGAATCAACCACACATTTTAAAATTAACATTAATCAAGCTTAGTCTTAAAGGATGTCATTTCTTTAAAGACCCAGTTAAAACCAGAAATTTCCCAAGAATTGGTACAAGCAAGTCTGCTTGAGAAATAAGGCATTAAGAAGCAAATTATTCAGACTAATTCTGCAGTAAGACAGACTGTCGATTCTTTAAGTGAAATACACATAATCACATCCTTTTATTCCAAACCACAATTACACTTGCCCGCTAGGCAGAGAAAACTGCCAAGTAGAAAAAAAAACAAAACCCTACCAACAGCTTGCCCATAGAACCTGCTTCCAAGAACCTCACAAAAGGCTTGAAAAATAATAGCAAAGCAGGAGGCATTCTTATAACACACTTCAACCTAGCCAGGTCTGATATGTATGTTTATGAAGATGCAATAAAAGCCTGTACAGAAACAACCTTTTTTTTCTCTTACCCAGGAAAAGTGTTTGGAAAAAAACCTTCCAAAATTAAAATATATATTTATATATATATGGTAGCAATAAACTACAGGTAATCCTTGAGTTATGACCACAATGGAGTCCAAAATTTCTGTTAAGTGAGACAACTATTAAATGAATTTTGCGCCCTTTTACGTCCTTTCTTGCCTCAGTTAAGTGAATCACTGCAACTGATAAGTTGGTGACAGCTGTTAAATGAATTTGGCTTCCCCATTGACTTCGCTTGTTCAGAAGGTCACAAAAGGGGATCATGTGATCTTGGCCCACAGCAACCCGACTAGTCGTAAGTATGAGTCAGTTGACAAGCACCTGAATTTTGATCACATGATCATGGGATGCTGGAAAGGGGGGATGCTGGAAAGGGGGGATGCTGGAAAGGTCATTAACCATGAAAAACAGGTCATGTCACCTTTTTTCAGTGTGGCTGTAACTTTGAATGGTCAAGAAGCAAACTGTTTTGCGTGGAGGAGTACAATTATAATTTTATGTGGGGAGCAGTTGCAGTTTTGCCAACCACCCAAGAAAGGGAAGACTTTTCCAAAGCAATGGGACATTATAAACAACCCTGTTACTAACAGTTCAATTTCTACCACGAAGCATCCTGAACAACATTGCTTGGGAAGAAAAAACAAAACAAAACAAAACCATGACAGGTCTTGGGTGCTTCAACATTTGGCCAGGAAGGAAAATTACCCCAGCAGACATTCTATGAAACACTTATTTCTCTATTAGTCAAATTCCTTATGTGTCTAATCACACTTGGCCATTACAAATCTCTTTTTCCCCTGCTAAAGGGTTTCTAGGAACAAGCTGCCTTTTTCTTCTCGGATGTGGGGAAAACTGCACACCCGTGTGCATCATTTCCTCCCCTCACCTGACCTTTCTACTAAAATCTGGGGGGTTTAATAACAAGGGTGCCTGTCGTTTTTTCCCCCTTCAGAGGAGGGGAAGGTTCCTATCATTTGCCAAATGATCCAAATCCTCTGCGAGAACCTGCCTCCCAAAGAGGAAAATTCAAACACACACACACACACAGAAGCGGGGAGGGGGTTTTAATCGTCATTATTTTAGACTCTCCCCCCCCTTCGCCCTCAAGTCCTTTCGGGTAGGCCCGGGTCCCGGTGTCCTCCCCTCCTCCTTCCCGAAACGCAAAGCGGTTCTTCCCCCCCCCTCCCCGTCCTCTCAGGCTTAACTGCCTTCTCTCCCCATTCCTTCCTCCTCTCTCCTCCCGCCCGCTCCCAAGGCCCCGGAAAGCTCAAGTTCACCCGGTTCCCAACCGACGAGAGAGGGGAGGGGGGTTTGCCTGGCCCCGGCCCATTCGGGCGCGCTCACCTTCTGTATCCGCTTCAGCGCCATGGGCAGCGGGGAATGCGGGCGGACCGTGGTGTGGGGGAAGCTGCGAGGAGGAGGAGGAGGAGGAGGAGGAGGAGGAGGAGAGCGTCGGCTGCTCCAGGAAGGGGGAGGGCGGGCGCTCGCGGGGCGTGTTAAGGCCGGAGCCGAGGTGCCGCTCCGCTCCCAATCGATGGATCTTTTGTTTCCGCTCCTACTCGCAGACGGCACGCCCCGCCCACCGCCTCCTGCCGCCCGAATTGCATTCTGGGATGCGTAGTTCCAGCTGGGCCGGCGGGCGAGGCAGCATCCTTTGGGGGGGGGGGGGT
>BHFT01026140.1:33618-75300 GCA_004320025.1 Laticauda laticaudata
TTTGGGGGGGGGGGGGTACCGCCAGTTTGACTCCTCTCACGATGACGGTCGTAAGATCGGAAGCGTCGGTTGTTGCCAGGATCGAGAGGATTCTGGTTATACGAACCCGCTGCTGTATGGGAGCAATCTGGGGAGGCTTTAACAGTATGCACTCAGTGTTGTTGGGTTTGTTTGTTTTTTTACTGTTTATTTTTTTGCAAAGTAAAAACATTAGAAATGTCAAGAAAAAAAGTAAAGAGAACAGTGAAAATTAGGAAAGAAATGGAAGAAAAAATAGAGAAAGAAAAAAACTGAAGACTTTTAACATTTCTCCATTTCGGGAATAAAGGATTTGGATTTTTTGCAAATTTCAGCATCCCTTCCTGTCAACTGATATTTCTCTCTTGGAAATGGGAGATGCTGTTTTGAACAGAGTTGGATGACTCTCTCAACTACCCTTCAAACTTTTCAATTTATTCCTGCTGCTGTGCATGGGTCACCTGAGCTAAGGGAGAAGATGATGTTCAACTTTTTTTTTTAAGTTTGCAAAGTAAGGTGCCGTGTCGGATGTGACTAAAACTTCTGCATTCATTTATGTCACATAGGTGAGCAGGCAGCCTTTATCCCAGGGCCATATTCTGGTTGGCAAGACCATATTTTAAAGTAAAAAAACAGATAAACTACATATGGACCCTAAGGAGATATTCTATAAACTATATTCAACCCTAAGGAGAGTTAGATTTAGTCTTGGAAAAAGGGGGAAATGGGGCATTATATGTAGTTATCTTCTCCAGTCTAAAATGTATGGATTATTAGTTATATCAAATTCATTTTATAGGATTAAATGTAATATCTGAAATATTCTGTTAAATTATGTCAGCAAAGTCCAAATTACTGTGATAAAATAAATCCTTAAAGAAGCCCAGTCATTATCTATGGCTTTAATTAATACTTAATTATTAATTAAAGAATTATGAGAAATTCAACTATTCAGCAAATGTCATTAAATGTCATTAAATGATAGTTGAATAAAATGAAACAAATATAACAAATCTGTGCTATATCCCAATTACCTCAAAGAGTGTGCCATTGTGAGGATATATCTACATAACCCTTCCTGTCTCCCTTGTACAACAGGCTATGGGTTCATAATACTTGCTCAGGTGATTTTTGACTCAATTCTGCCCAAACCCAGGTATTCGTGCAGTATGTGACTCTTCGTTGCATATTCAAGGAGGTGTGAGTAAAGCTATTGTTTTAAACCCAGCCTAGGGTTTAAATTTAATTTCATTTGTGGGATATGATTAATCAAAGTTTACTCATACATAGGCACAAAGCCACAATAAGTCCTAGATACTATAATTATGTGAGCGCAGCCGTTAGGGATACTCTGGTAAGTCAAACTTGACGATTTAGTTTAAGGCGCTGTGCTATTGTGGTTGAATCAGGGAACAAACCAACGATAGCTTAGCATCTGGCCCGAATGCAGCCTTTTACGAGAAGGGCAACCCGGCGCCACGAAACGAATCCCGTCAGCATCCTTTCCTTTCAAGGGAAGGGGGATTTCCAATGGGTTGTTAGGGCTTAGCTGGCCCTTTAAGAGCAGAGGACGCTCCCTGGCCGCCATGTTCGGGACCTACGCGCGCAGGCGTAGCTCGCCTTGTGGGCACAACCTCGCGCGTCCTTTCCTTGGAGAGCGGAGCGCCTGCGGAGCCGGCCGAAGACGATGGGGCACGGGTCGAACTGCTCCGTGAAGGGTAAAGAGCGCGCAGGGGAAGCGGTGTGCCTGTGTGAGGGGGCGGGGCAGCCTCTTGTGTCGTTTTACTGAGGGGCGGGGGGGGGGAGACGAGTTCTTTCTCCCCCTCCCCGGCGACAACTTTTTACCCTAAGGCTGCGTGCAACCTCGCCGGTCCTGGGAGGAACGGGCTACACGCGTCTTTCTCGCGCTCATTCCCACGTGCGCGAAGGCAAAGGCTGGCTGCAGTCGCAGCGAGCAGAAAACGCCCGGCTACCTCTGCGACCTTCACAAGATCTCCCTCCCGCCCTCCTCCTCTTCTTCTCCCCCGGTGCGTGTCAGGGCGCGACTGAAGATGGTTGTTACGTTGTGCTGAGGGTTTTTCCTCGCGTCTTCCCAGCGTGACCCTTTCCCGGCTCCTTAGCTTCCCAGGAGTTGGAGTCCTCGCTTTATGGCCGCCCCACTTGTTTGCACCCGAGAACCCTCGCTCTTTTTTTTTCCCCCCCTTGTGGCGTTCCCTGCTCCGGGTCTTATTTATTTCCGCCCCCCCTCCCCAATTCTCTCTTGTCGAAACTTGTTTTTTTAATACGCCGAGAACAAAGAAACTCGAGCCGTGGCAGGTTTCACTCCGAATTAACAGGAGGTTTCGTTCATGAGGGTGGGTTTTGTTTTCGAAACAGCGTGGACGGGCCTCCAATAGCTCGCGATGCTAGGTGGTTCTCTTTCAAGCCACCTTTGCCCGTTACTCCCTTAATCCTCCTTTAAACTTTAGCGTGGTTGAGTAATACGGCCCCCCTGCTCTGAACTGTGTGGTCCTAGAAATCGAAAAGGGCATGCCATAAATCAATGTTTAACCAGCTAGGGGTAAATTTTGACTTAGGACCATAATTGAACCGGATAGGTTTGTTGCGAAGCAAGGCAGCTAAGTGAGTGGCACTTCAGTTTATGACTTTTTTTTTTTTGCCATGTTGTTAAGCAACGCATTGCAGTTGTTAAGTGAATCGCATCGTTGTCAAGAAAATCTGGCTCCCCCCCCCCTTTATTAAAAGCTGGCTGGGAAGATTGCAGGTGGTGATATCCCAGGATGCTGCAGCTGTCCTAAATTTAGGAGAACTTTCCTGACAGTGAGAGCAATAAACAAATAGACCAACTTGCTTTCAGAAGTTGTGGATGCTCCGTCACTGGAGGCTTTTAAAGAGATCGGATGGTCATTTTTCTGAGCAGGGGGTTGGACTAGAAGACCTCTAAAGTGCCTTCCAACTGTGTTATTCTGTTAAATACCTGCCAGTTGCCACATGCCTGAATTTTGATCACTCAACCGTAGGGATGCTACAACAGTCATCAGTCACTTTTTTTAGTGCAGTTGTAACTTTGAATGGTCACTAAGCAAATGGCTGTGGAGGGACAACATTTAATATGCTATTTCGATTGTGTGTTTTGTCTTTGAGATAATTTCAGAGCAGTTCCTTAGAAATACTTATTGCTACGAGAGTATTCTCTATCCCAAATGTATGAGGACCAGCAATTGACAGTTGTATGAAAGGGATGCTTTGCATGTGCCCTGAGGTTGGCACACTTTCATATTTAAGCATTCAGAGGCTGCTTTCCAATTCTGAAAGCAGGTGCTAAATGGCTCTGCTCAGGTGGAAATCCCTTTTCCTAAGGCTGAGGTGTATATCTGTCAGAGAACGTGAACCAAGTGTTGTTTGAACTACAAAAGAACATGTCGGGCAACCCCACCCCCATAGGTCTACCTGTGAAGGTTCAAATTAACTGATGCATTGCTAAAATCTTTTCAACTAACGGACAATGGTTAGAATTAGACAAGGGTGGTGGGGGTTGTACTTAGTTTGTTCGTGACTCCTTAACAACTAAACTGGTCCCTCTTTTTTCTCTGGCTTTGCCAGTCCTTCTCTTACAAAAGGAGAAGCAATCAAAAATGTTCATTTACAGCAAAGTAGAAGAGAAGTTTTCATTGTGTGCTGTTAACAATCATGAAGATTAGAATGTTAGGCTGTAAATAACTTTGGACCTGCCCTAAACTCTTTTTAGATATAATTGTAATTGTCTTTGTACAAACAGAAGCAAATAAAATGTCCTTGTGATAAGGATGTGTGTGAAACAGAAACATATGATTTTATTTTGAGCTCAGGACAAAACAGTTCTACTCAGAATGTTCCACTGTTGTCTGTCTTCAGAAGGAAGAAACAACTCCAATGTTTTGATGGTACAAAAAACTCAAAATATGGTCAGTATTCTGCAAAAGCAAAATGAGATTTCTAAACAACCCTTATTTTGGGGGTTCTTTTGCCTTTCAAACCATACAAGTATGAGATAATGCTGTAATGTATTTTACAGAAATGTTGCTCCAAGAAATGTTTTTTTAAAAAAGAAAATATTTTAAGAATTATTAGAAATAATTAGTGCCCTTTGCAGTACAAGAGACACATAAACTCAATATGCAATAATCATTTTGAGTGATTTCAGTGCAGCTAAAATACTATAGCTATAGGGTTGAGAAAAGCCCAGATGTGTATATATATGGACTGATCATTGTTTTTTTGCATATATGAACATCTAGCATGATATAATTCTTTACATAATAACTAATACAATTCAGTTTCTTTGTCTTTCCTTTCCTATTTTGTATTCCTTCATTGGTTACCCTTTCACTATTGGTCTAACCTGTTAGTATACTTTTGTTGATTGTCAATACATGGGAGTTTTATTTTTGTAAAGGCTAGAAAGGGAACAAAACTTCAGTATTTCTGATACTTTTGGAAATATTTTAAAAACCCTTAAATTTAAATTTCTTCTCTTGCTCTTAGTTTGGACTTAAGGTAATAGAATGACTGAACCTAGATATAAAACAACACTTACTTCACTATGTGAAGTATTTTTGAAATAAAAAAGAAGAATTCATCTTAGTTTTATGCACACTGTTAAAATGTGTATATTACATAAATAAAAAATTAAATCCAATTTTATATTATGCTGTGTTTGATATATACCCCTTGATATTAAATAGAAGAGTTAACTGAAATGTTATTTCTTTAAAAATACCTGGGTATTGCACCAATTGATTAAAAATATGGAGAAACAAAGAATTCCCAATGTTAAAGAACTTGTCCTAGTGACAAATGTCTGCTCCAGAGGAAGGATGGAAAAATAGATTGTTGTTTATCCTTGACTGTATACCCTCCAAAAGAGGACTTAATCAAAAAAGTGAAATTAGCAGGAATATTGGAGGAAAGTCATCAAAGCTAAGCTAAGACTGAACTTATTCAGACATATATCTTGAATTTAAAAGTGGATTTTTATACAGTTAGATCAACAATAAGTTAGATTCTATGGCAGGAGAAGCCAAACAGAAAAGGGTTGCAAGATTTGTGATAGTTATTAAAGAGACACAGTAAAAGCAAAATTGTTCCAATGAGTTAAAACAGTACAGGAGAAGAAATTAATATGGCTGCCTACAAATTCATGTGACAATCTGGAACAGAAAAGTATACAGATATAAACAGATTTCTATATGTAGATGGAAATAGAGACAATATACCAAAGAAAACTACATACATGTAGTCCTTGTGGAAGAAAACCATGATGGTCTGTGGTAAAAATCAGGACTCTGGTAGCGCCTTTTTCAGTTAATGTTTTCAAAGGATATATGCTTTCATGAAGACAAAGCTTCATAACATTCAGTCTAATAGGATATTTCATTATAGACTTCAGTTACTAATTTGAAAAAAATTGAAGTTTAATTCCATCATTAAGCAAGAGGTAGCTGAATTCAAATACATCAAAAAGTTTCAGGCAATCTAATAATGTTTCAACTAACACAATGAATTTTTAACAAATTGCAATTGCTAATTGATGTATTCATAACCTCTCTCTCGTGTAATTTGTATGTACATTACCAACCCTGATCCGTCTGTTGCCTCAGCCCAATTGAAATCCTATATCATTTTAGTCATCCTATGTATCTGATGAAGAAGTGAAGCCCGCTTAAGTTTTTTTTCTTGAAAGAACAGGATCTCCCATTTCTGCACCAGAAGGCCTTGGAATACCTTTCTCTTTGTAGCAAGAGAATTTTCAGATAATTGAGACTTCCATTCTTAAGGCTTTTTCTTTTAAGCAGCTGTCTCATTGTGTCAGACTGCTTGCCAGAGTGATTCTTCCTCCTATTTGGCTGATCAGAAGGCAATAAACGCCCCCCCATGCCATCTTGAGGAGCAATCAGGAAGCTGAGTGATTCCCAAATTGGACAGAATGAAGCATCACATTCAAGAACATTGTTTTTTTCTCTCTCCCCAATCCATTGATCAGTGGATATCAGGGTCTGGGAAAGCAAACCCCCCCCCCTTTCCTTTGCAAACTGTTTGCATGGAAAAGCACCTGGTGTAGCTCTCATCTAGGAGAATCCAAAGGAAAGAAATGTCATCCTACCCATCTCTTTAAATGTTTATCAGTAGAGGTTACCCTTATGAGGAGGCAGTAAAAGCACCATCATTTCTTCTATTGGCCTAGGCTTCCATCTCTAAATCAGGTCTCAAGCAAAAGAAATGCATCACTTAGCTCACATGGCCAATTGAGAAGAAAGAATGCCTCTTAGGATTCTGGGAGTGGATCCTGCCACCAACTCATCTTATACCTTTTTCTATCTCAAGCTTTTAGATGGGGAATTAAGGAGGGCCATCAAGAAGGTAAGTGCGCAGTGGACTTTGAGGCTGTTTTTATGAAGCACTCCCAGCCACAAACATTTGCTTAAATATTTAATGTCAAGAGAGCCTAATCTCAGTTATTCACTGATCTGTTTTAGATCCAGGAATAGCTGAAGTATTCTCTGTAAGCTCAAAGCCAGTAAGAATCCTCAGATGCTGGCTCATCAAGATGGATTGTTACCAGTTGTAAAAAAGCTTTTCTTATTTCCAAGCTTTATGGTACACATTCCCAGGTCATTATTGGATTCTAAAATTTGATGCCTAGGAACCTCAGTTCAGTTTCATAGGCAATCATTTTAAAGTTGGAGAGGTGCATGCAAACATCCTATGTATAGGCATAATAACATTCTTTAAATAGGAGGCTACTGTTTCACCAAACAATGGAAGCCATATCCTTGTTTATCTAATCCAGATACCATAGCCCAAATAATATTTGGTCTTACGCTTAAGATTTGGAATGCAGATCTTATCTATTCCAAGTATATAGTTAAACCAGCATTGAATAAATGTAACAAATAATGTATAAAATCTAAAAGAAGAAATGAGTACTTTGAGCCATCTATCAGAACAATACATAGGTGATTTACTGGAGCCCAGACTTGCTCACTTAATATTTTTCAGCCAGTGTAATAAGTACTAGGAGTCATTTGACATTGGTCAAAATACCAGCAAAAGCAGTGCTTTGTTGATACTTTTCAAAGTTTCTGCTCCTATAGAGTGCTGTAAGTAAAAATGATATACCAAGATCCACCAGTAGAAGGCAGTGTTGCTTCTCCATCATCAGAGGCACCTGAGTATTTTGTAGTTGGTCCTAGCTGCATCATAGAACTGGAAGACATAACCTTACCACTGATTTATATTGTCTTCCAGGTAGCCATGGCAAACCCTGATGATCCAGGCCGTTCAATCGTCTGTTTGCCTTGGTTTAATCAGAAAAGTTCTCCGTTCTTTCCAAGATGTGCAAAGAGAATAGGAACTAGGGAGCATTCTGGATCTCAGAAGGGTCAGCTGATGTGATGTGGCATGTTCTATATAGAAAATCTGAAACCCATAACTGGTTCTCCATGGAGGGCACCTTAGTTGAAAATGCCTTGAACATCAAATGGTTCTCAGTGGTTTTGTTTGCTTCTCTTTCATTCTTCTACTGACCTGCTTTCTGTGTAACATGTATCTGAAGAAAGCAGAAGTTACCGTATTTGGCAGCTATCAACAGTCTGAGTCCTCAGCAGGTCCTTTCTATATACATGTCCAGAATACAATAGGTTTTAAATATTCTCTGCCTGTTTTATAAACTATATCTGCAGGTTATGTCCACTTTCCACAAGGCATAGGGAATGTGCCTGCCATTTTTTTTTGCCAGCCAGCAATTTTGAAATATAAGACAAGGAACTACATGTGTAAAAAGCTATTAGATGTCAACTGTAGAAGATCAAGGATTGGAATTGGTTAGCTTTCTTTCCAGCAAGCTTGACTACAAATCATTCTGCGTAGGCACCAGGCGGATTAAACAGAATATAGCCTATTGCTACAAGGGACAACTTGTTGCTGCCCTAGTAGGTATGATGACCCACTCTACTAGAATCATAACTATATTGCTTACAGGAAATTTATGACAATTAGGGCCAGAATTGCTATTGCTAAGTGATGCAGTTATTAGATGAGTTGTGCCCAATTTTATAACTCTTATACCATAATTATTAAATGAATCTTAATTCTTTGATTGATTTTACTTATAGTCATGGAAAGGCTGCAAATGGTGATCACATGATTCCTGGGATGCTGCAACCAGTGTAAATATATGCTGGTTGTCATGTGCCTGGGTTTTGATCATGTGACTTAAGGGTCGCTGTAACAATCATAAGTGCAAGGATCAGTAATCACTTGCTTTTTTTCAGGACTGTCATAATTTCAAATGGTTGTTAAATGGTCATAAGTGAAGAATTACCTTTACTTTCTATACAAATGTCCAGTGAAGTAAAATATGCAGGATAACAGCAGAGTCCTTTGAGAAGTAGTATGAGCATAGTAGGTTTATGTAAAACTTTCTTTGGCAGATGAATCTTGCAACAGGTTATTGCTAAAGATCCCCAGCAAATAGATCCATCTGTTGGAACTATTCCAACTAATGATAAAGATATTTTACAACTAGTAAAATTAAACACTGGATTTCACTTTGGAGTACCTTTTTCTACAATAGAAAGACAATATCCACACCCATACTCCTTAGTAAAAGATAGGTTTTTCACTATAAACTTTCCACTGTATTTACATCTTTTTCTTTCTTATTTATGGAGCTTTTTCAGTTCTTTAATGAGGTTGGGAGGGTTGTTATTCTTTACTGCCACCTAGGGACTACAGAAGACTATTTGGTCCTGTTTAAAGGAAACCACCCACCCTGTTAATAAAGAAATTTGATGGTAAAATCCAACAGTCCACTGTATCAGTTAGACTCTACCTCAAGTGTTATTTCAATTTAAACATTTAAGAATAGCTGAGGAAAGCAAAAAAATTAGTACCATGAAACAAGATTGTGAAACAAGAATTGGGAATGTCTATTTTGGGGAAAAAAAGGATTCTTTAAATATCTGAAATTACTGAAAAGTAACTGTGCAGAAGGTAAAGCTCTCCCTTCTAGAGCACAAGGCAATCAGAGATTTAAGCTTCAGAAAGGCAGATTCTGATTAAATGTTTGAAAAAGAGTGTTTAACTGTCAAAGGGAAACTATTCTGTCCCTGAATAATTGGATAGTAATTGAATAGTTGGATTCCAACTGGGATTGATTGTCTAAATGTCCTATTTCAATTCTCCCAATATATCACTGTATAAATCTTGCTAAGAATTTCAGTATTTTTCAACATCCGGTTCCATATTGTATTTTTTGTGAAGCAGCACAATGTTAATAACATACATAAGCATCTTTTACAGTTTGTATCTCAGAAAAAGTATTTTAATTTTATTTTAAATTGAAATTGACATCTGAAAAAAAAATACATTCTGTTTGATTTATTTCTAGTTTAAGGGATTTTGGAAAATTAAAGGTTTGCAAGAACTCAGAAAATCCTAACTGTATTTTTCATATTACTCATTTATTGATCTTGAGTATTTTTTTTACTTGTTGCAAGAGAGAGAGAGAGAAATCTGAGAAGCAAAATAGATAAGAGCAACCCAAAGATGCTACAAATTGCAAACACATTATCCTTGATGGGCTGTTATCACATGCCTCAAGATGCCTTCTTAATGTGCAACAATTGAAAGTGCTTTGGCAACATTATGTACTGTTTATTTATTGGATGCATTTATGCCCAGCTCTGCAATGTGAAATGACCCTAGGGAAGTTGGCAGAATAAATAAGATTTTTAAAAACATTTTTAATGTTTTATGTAAAAAGTTATAGAAAAGTATAACAACTTCTAACTTTATTTTACCTGCTAATATAAAGATGAGAGATAAAGTAACAGCTCTGGTAACAAAGCAAAGACAAAAGAATCAGAAATGTTGAAGTGATGAAGAATCTCAATAGAAATACAGGGGAGAGAAATGAGTAAAAAAAAATGCAAAACATGTTCTTGCAAGCAAGAAGCCTTGCAAGATGCTTTTCTGATCTGGAGTGTTATCTTATTGATTAAAACATTATGGATGCTGGCTGTAAAAGGAAACCCTTTGAGAAATGTATTAATTAAGCTCTTCAGATCATCAATCTCTCTCTTTTTTAGAGAAAGCTAGCCAGATCAAATGAAGATATTAGTATAATTAAAAATGATGATAGCTCTAGTATATCTTGATATCAGTATACTCCAAACATCCATTACATTTGATTAAACTGGCAGTAATCCACATCCTGATGATTTCACGATTATGCACCACCTTACTAGGTACTAAAATCATAGCAGTTTATGAATAAAATTTGTTTGAAACAATTCAGAATATGTACCTTCTAAAAACAAAAGTGACATGTGAGTTCTGAAGAGTACATTTAGAACAAATTTTTATTAGAAATAAGCATGTTAGAGAATTTTTACTAATTAATAACTACTGCTTTATGATTTAGAGCAAAACTACCACTCCCTGTGTTTAATCAAAAATATGGGCAAAGTCTGAAAAAGTTACACACTGGATAGTAGTTTAAGGAAGGGCAGTCTAGATTAACTTGTTGGTAGAGTTTGGTGGGATCAGAAAACTGCAGTTAGAAATAAGAAATAAAATTAAGTCCAAAGTAAACATGTTTTAGCATTGCTCAGTGGGACTTATTTTCATAGTCCCGGAATCATTTTTTGAAGTTACACATTTATCACATGTAGAATTATAATACTTCATACTTTAGATTCTGTCATTTTTATTGACTTCTGAATGATCAATTTGCAGCAACTGACTTGACTTGAGGTATATAATAAAGATGTATGTACAATACATCAATGCAACATGGTTCTACATATAATCTATATCTTGTTCTGGTGATGGGCGGAGTGTTTGTTTTGTTTTGTTTTTTGGGTACTTTCAAGTCATTGTTGACTCCTGGAAACTGCCTGGACTAGTCCATGCAGTTTTCTTGGCAAGAGTTTAAAAGCCATTGTCTTCTTCCTATGGTTGAAAAAATGTGGTTAACCCAAGGTCATGCAGATGGCTTTGTGCCTAAGGCAATACTAAAGTCCTTTATCTTTCATTATGTGATGCTTTTTCTAATAAAATTTCCCAAAATTAAATAGGTTCCTCCCCTGAAGTGGTCGTCTAAAGTATGATTCTTGAAATCATTGATACAATATAATTAATATATGTAACTAACATTCTGCCATTAGAACAAGTATTAAGATGCAATCATCTACTACCTACTGAGGAGTCAAACCAACCTACCCTGTTGGTTTGACTGGAATTTAATTCTGAGTAGTCATATACAGGACCCCATTTCATAGCTTCTATTAAACAATAATAATGCATGTTCTGGGGTGGGGAAGCATGCAGAGAATTGGACAGTTTTTGGAGGGAAAAGAGAAAATCTATTAAAAGATGACAATCCATGAAGCATATCTAAGGAAACCAACAGAAAACACCTTGCAATTCTTGATTTTCAAGATCAGGTTGTGTCACCAAAATTTTGACTGGTTTTCTGTTTTTCTCTTTCAGTTGAATGGATTGCTGCAGTTGCTTTTGCTGCAGGATCAGCAGCTGTTGGATATCTCGCTTACAAAAAGTTTTTTAGCAAGGGCAAAGGTTGTAATGGAATGGTGAACCTCCATATTCAGAAAGATAATCCCAAAATAGTTCATGCATTTGATATGGAAGATTTGGGAGAGAAAGCAGTATACTGCCGATGTTGGAGATCTAAAACAGTGAGAGAAATCTCTTGTAAATTTTTATTGTGAATGTATTTGTTGAATTTCCAAAACAAAATAATGACTGCTAGATTATAGTTAATTGTCCAGTGGGGGTGTGTGTGGAATAAACAGGAAGTTGTTACCAGAGAACCACTTTTTCATTGATCCTTGAAGTAATAATCAAAGAGTGTTTGAAACAGAAATGATGATGATGTGAAAGAGAGATGTGAAGGCTCACAAAAATTGGGAGAGGGAAAAGCATTCAAAAAGATTTCTGTAAAGAAATAAAGAATTGGCATATACCCTTTCTAAATTAATGGCTAAGAATTCCACAGAATATTAAGTAAGTTTGTTATGGTCTTAAGTTAAAACTAATTCAACAAGATACACTTTTTCATGGGTGTGTCAGAGATTGTTTCAGAAAGACTGGCTTTCAACACAAAAGGATCAGGATACATTTATTTATATGATATTGCTTTGTCCTTCTGTTGGCTTGTTTTGATTCAATAGCTATATCTTAGTTATCTGGGCTTACAAAGATCAGTATGGTTTAAAGCAGGAATCCTCAACCTCCACCCCCCACACTCGGCAGCAGCCCACTATCAGAGCTTGAACCCTTTGGAACCGGGTGGCAGAAGTGGTGGATGAGCAGCATATGCATCCCCACTTGCACTAGCAGTGGGTGGGTGTGGGCGCCACTGCTTGCACAAATGAAGTTGCACACATGTGTTTGTCTGCAGTTTGTGTGGAACCATCCCTTCTGCCCAGCCAGTCCACAAAGCTGGAAAGATTGAGGAACTCTGTGGTTCAAAGAACTGAATGTACTGTTGAGTTATAAAACTAAAACTTGGAATAGATTAAGAATTATAAATTTCTTGGGCATTAGAATAACAAAAGAAAGGTAATTCTTTTCAATGAAAAAAAAATGCAGTCCTGAGATTTTGATTCAAATTCTTTGTTTATGGAATGGTAATCAATTCACAAAATCGAAAGACTAATAATTCACAAGTTGAGGATTCAATTTGTTTGTTTAAAAACTGGCCTAAATACTCTTATACAGAAAGGTATTTTTATATTAAAGCAAAGAAAATAAAGAATGAAAAAAATCTTTTACCTTGTTTTTCTCACAAAACAAACATGAAATATTTAAAAAAAACATTTTAGTTTTAAATGGTAGGGAAAGTGAAAGAAATTGATCTGTGTTTTGATTGTTGATAGCAAGGCTTCAGATTCAGAATATGAACTCACTTAGTATTTTATGGGACAAAATACATACCCTGCATTTCCCCTACTTTTTATGAAAGTTAATGAATTTTGTTAATTCAAACCAAAGAGGCATGATAGATGGAATGATTTATATGATATTTAACCATAATTGCTACTACTCTGCCTAAGCAGAAGTATTTGTCACAAAAGCTATTAATCCTCTTGATAATGCATAGAAATCCAAATTTTTATATTGATCTGGGTGAGATCCACTTTTATTTACAATGAAAAGAGGAGAATAGGTATATTGGTACATTCTGGTATAGCAAAATTTATTTGTTTGTTACATTTGCTGTTTATCTCGCTGTGAAGCTACTCTAGGTGGCATACAATAAAAATGAAGAAATGAAAAGTAGTGTAAACATAACAGTAGCAAAGTAATGGAACAATGGAATAAACAGTGAAAAAGAAAACAATGAGAATACTGTGATATGAGAAAAAAAGATGGGAAAGCAGGGAGCAAGGTGGGGTTTGCTATCAAACGATGAAAGCTGCTAGTAGCCACCTCCAATGTCATACTCCCCATTGGGTCCCCAGGCCAACTGGCAGAGCCAGGTCTTCAGGCTCTTACAATGCCAAGGTTAATATCAATTGCTATCCCAGGGTTGCTTGGAGCAATCAGAGCACTTTGACAGATCTAGAGTTAATAATAATAGCTGTCAGGATTTTGCCCAGTCTGCTGGGGAGAAGCTACATCTTTTTCCTCAATTTGCAACTTGGAGGAAAAGAGAATGGACCAATAAGGCAGACATTTCTCTCCGGAAAATTTTTTGCCTTGAGTTGGATAGACTACATTTTCTTTTACCCGCAATTTACTTTGATGCCGACTCTTTATCTTGCTGAAGATGTGCATTTAATATGTGTTTTCCTTTCAGTTCCCCTTATGTGATGGGTCTCATACAAAACATAATGATGAAACAGGAGACAACGTGGGACCTCTAATCATCAAGAGGAAAGATGTGTGAACAGCAAATAGTTGAGACACTATCAAAACAATATTGTCGCGGTGTTTTCTGGTCATCGGTATTTGGTGTGAAAGAAGATCTTAATTTCACCGAAGATGTTTAGATGTGGTATACAATGCACTGCAGCACATGTAGTTCATGTTGCGTACTTAAAACACTACAGTGTATATGTTAGAAACAATACCTGTGACTTGCTGATTTTTTTTGTCTTGTAAAATGTACATTCTCATTAAGTGTAAAAAATAAAAAACTCTTTAGAAAGTACTTGAAATAATGGAGATACATTCAAATACAAACTGTGTATTTGTGTGTATACACACACTGTGTATACACACACTGTGTATATCTCCACATAATGGAGATATTTTCAAATACACACTGTTTTCCTAAACTATCCTTGTCAAGAGCCATGAGATTAAACCTATATTTTTGTCAATCTCTTAACTAATATATAGCTTTCTGACTTTTTTTTTTTAAAATAGATCTGCAGTATGCAAGGCATCAAAACCATGATGAAGCTATGATTACTAAATTGTATACATTTTAAGTATCAGAAACATTGCAGATGGAAATTATATTGCACAATGTTGGTAGGCACATATCTTTCTGCCTTACATATCTCTTCTTTTCTTACATATCTATAGTAGGGTAACGTGTCTTTCTGGAGGTAAGTGGTTGGATCTGTGCCATGGTCATGAATTATTTTAGAGAAGGCAGATGACTGCAGAACCCCAAGAACATGTCAGAAAAGAAGAAAATGCTAGAATATACCTGTTAATTTACACACACACTTTAGGAATGTAAAAGAAAAAGCAGGATGGGGATTGTATTTCAGATGCTGCAGGACATGCTGCTGGAGAGGACATCACCCTGTTTATATGGAATGAAATAGAAAACAACCCAATCTGTCAGGTTCAGAATTCCAGCCCTTGGGAATATGGAAGAAGACCAGGTGGCTTGTGCAAATATGGAAAGATATGGAGGATCACCTGGATTGAATATGCAGAGCTTCAGATGCTGGATAGTAGAAGTTTGTGAATTAAAACCTTTATACAGAGGTGTCAAACTTGCATCATCACATGACCTATTGGGACTTTTTCCCACTTGCTAAACCGGGTGGGCATGGGGCCAGCACATTACGCATCTGGGCTGCAAGTCTGACACCCCTGCTTTAAGTAGGAAGACTGCAAGGAAAAAATTAAGGGACATTCCATTGCCATTAACTGATAGGAGTGGAAGAAGAAAGCATACTTTATATACTTACTGATAAGCTAAGAATTTTAGGTGCCAATTTATATTTGGATGGGCTTATATACAAGTATATATGGTAATTACAAGCAGATATTGAGGGAAAGAGGAAACAGGAATATTAAGTAGGTTACAACTTGATGTGTGTGTATTCTATTCTGGATATAGAGACATTTGGCTTAGCAAATGTTTTCACTTGTGTAAATTACTAGATTATACTTCATTAGGGATTAGTACCCAAAATAAAACCCCTCATTTAACTACTGGCTCTGGGTGTATCTATATTGGCTCCTATCCTGATCCACCCTCACAATATTGACTCCTTGAGCAATAAACCAAGTCTGCTACCTCAGCTGGCTCGTAGGAACCTGAATGCCTGGATTTTTGTCCTTAATGGTAGTAATAAACCAATTTATAGTTTACTAGCCAGTGTATTGTGCTATTTATGAAATAAGGCAGTTCTGTCCAGTTTTTTGGGAGAATACTGGGAGACAGGTCCTTTGGGACAAGAAATAGCTGGAGTCCTAGATGAAGACCTCAGGCAAAGTGAGTTATTTTGTGGCTGGAATTGCATTAGGATGGGTTTTTTTAGTTAGAGTGGCTTTTTTTGTATTTTATCTTTTTAAACAATCTTTCCATTTAGTATCTTTAATAAAGTTGAATTTTGTTTAAATCTTGGGATTTACTAGATGCCCTTTATTACCCACCTTAGCATGGCTGAGCTACTTATTCCCACTTTTTTTGTATAGTTTATATATTTAGCCAGACCTGAGATATCCCAGGTGGTGTGGAAAGGGAAAAGCATTGTGGTGAAGGTAGTGGGGGGTAGTAATTTTCTAGTCCTGTTCACCCACAGGTGCTGAAATACTTAAGGAGGGGCAGATTCAACCCCAGTACTGCCTTTTCCCTTGTAACAAGGGATTGAATGCCAAAATATAATAAGCTTTTAAAATTGATACACCATATGCAGTTTCTGATACCAGCTGTACCTACTGTTGTTCTGAATTGCAAGTGGTGTTGCTCTGTGGCACTTAGCTAAATTACAGTACAAACTGAGTATAGCAGGTAATAATGTAATTGCACTGTTTTTTTACACTAGAAAGACCAGAAAATCTTAAGCTACTTGCATGATTCTAAAATATTACAATCCTTTGCAGATGATGAGGATTTTTATTAGATCACTCAGTTCGGGTAATTTGTTGCTTGTATAGTTCATCCTGGTATGATAGTACGCATCATCTTGGGATATACACTATTGAGCCACAAATGACTAATTTGGTTCTGGTTTAATATGCTGTTGAAAAACTATGGAGTGTGTGATTCATGCACATACATGCAGTTTGTAGCGTTTCAGAGCCTGGAACATACTATTTTGATCTTGAAATATACTTCCAATTTCAGAAAGTGTTAATGATGATCGTTTGGAAGGGTTCAGAGCTCAGAAAATTTTTGGTAAAATCAGAACAGTGACAGAATAGTTTCTGTATGATCAGAATGTTACTTTTCAAACCCTTGAATATTTTGAAAGGACAAAATCCAAATACTTCGGGTTTAATTTGGAAATGGATCTGAATCTACTTCCAGCCTCAACATTATACCATTAGCCAAGATTGACCTCTCCAACATTTTTGGGGGGTCTCTACATTCTGGAGTCCTGCATTTGTAAGAATGTTCTGCTGCCTGCATTTGCTGTGCTTGGCAAGACCTTATTTGACAATGTGGCCCTTTAATTATTTTGGCACCAAGACAAAATGGGTTGGTTTGTGATTTATTTTTTTAAACCCGAACCTTCTCTGAAGTAAAAGAAAAAAAACCCTGTGGTGTATGTTTTTACGCAGTCCATGGATTTACATTAAAATGCATGAAACAAGGAAGAGGGTTGGGAAAAACGATAGAAAGCAATTGCATAACTGAAAGATTTCTTAGTTAAAAACTCCATAATTGTCTATTACATTGCACATTAAGCTGAAAGTTTGATTATTAAGAGCAGATGTTCCATTTTATTATATTGCCCCTTCAACTATGCGGCTTTCTGCATTCTCTGAACCTGAAATAATATGAAACTTTGACAAGTCTCAATTTCTGCATACCCCAAATGGTAATTACAATTTTGGTTAAAGAACAGACTGATGAGGGGGGTTGATGTGATAGGCCATAAAGTGCCATACTTACAATATTTTTCAGGTTAGCTTGCCACAGAAGAACTACAGTATTGTACACCAAGTGACTATATCTGCACATGATGGAACAATCTAAAAAAAACATTTTAGTCAATCATGCAGCTAATTTATAATTCAATATGTTGTGCAAACCCAACCAACTGGAACAACTGAATAAATTGCGGTCATGGTTAATTATGAAGAAAGCTTTGGCAAAACACATTGTGCTTTTACCAAAAAAACTATGTAGAAGTATCCATTCAGTCACTAGAAATCCCAATTCCCTCTTTATTTTTTTAACCTCAGGAAATAATGTAACTCAGCCAACTGGGTTTAATACCCCAAGACCATATACGTGTTTGCAGTTGTATGAACACAGCGTGGCTTAAAGGTGCTTTTAAAGCCTTAAAAGACAACTCTGAACTTTTAAGTCCCCACAGTAAATCGAAGGATGGTTTAGCAACCACTTTCGAAAATAGCAAGGCGGAAACAGCGTATAAAACACATCTCTGCCACTGAGTAAAGCACCGTCGCCGTACGCTTCGGAGTGCCTTCAACAGGAAACACATTCAGGGCAACTCTGAGCCCAAAGGTGGCTTCAATTGATACCAGCGCGCAGGCGCAAAGCGCGATGCGCACGCTCAGTTCGTGCCTCGGTAGGTATTCTTCGCCTCACCAAGCGGAGGAGCGCTTAGCTCCCTGAGGGAGAGAAACGGAGGCGGGCGCGCCATGGAGTCGTGGGCCTGGCCGGGTCCGCAAACGGACAGCCGGGACGGCGGCGGGCCTTGAGGGTAAAGCGGGAGGCGTAGCCATCGCGGCTCTTTAAAGGACATGGCCACCGAGCCGCCTCGGCGTGTGGAGAACCGGGAGGCCGAGCGGTTAGAAGGACTTCCCGGCTCGGCGCCGGCGGGGGCAACGGCAGCAGCGAACGGGAAAGAGGCTGAAGCGACGGTGCGGCTCCTCGACGGCTGCGTGCCGCTTTCTCACCAAGTGGCGGGGCACATGTTTGGCAAGGATAAGGGCGGTGAGTGGCGGCCGAAGGGAGGAGGAGGAGGAGGAGGAGGAGAGGCGAAAGTTTGACCCGCGAGGCTGTGAGCCGGTCGGCAGGCGAGATGGCAGTCTGGGGGTCTCGGGATCCCCTTCGCCGGCGGTGTAACTTCCACCGGCCTACTGCCGGGAGATTATTTTGAAATAGGGCCGGAAGGCAAGTACGGTCATTCTGGGTTTTCCGACCGGCCGCCAGCTCCTCTTTCTCCTGGGTTTCTATCCTCTCTCTCCTCCTTCACTGTTTTTGCCTATGATGCGGGTTGCAAGGTTTCATCATGCGGTGGGGGGGGGGGNGGAGAAAGGACCGGGTGGATGGGGGAAATAGCTGCCCCGGGGGCCGGGTGGGACCCAACCAACCGGCCTTTGATGGTACCTTTACGTCGCTCTTTTGTGGCCCTGAAACAGCTGAGGGCAGCCTGCATGGTGGACTTTCTTTCTTTGTGTCCTGGATAATCCAGTCGGAGCTGTGGGGGATATGACAGGCGAAAAAAGCGCGGAAGTCAACACAGGAGTGATTTTCGTGGTTTTTCTGGTTTGGTCATGCGGCTTGTCCCAAAAGTGCTTTTTTTCAAGTGCTTTATTGTTTTTCCTCTTTTGAAGATGTTTCGCTTCTCATCCAAGAAGCTTCCTCAGCTCTGACTGGATGGTGGGGGAATGGAAGGATTTATATTCTTTTCAAACAGCTGATCACTTGCATCCTTTTAGAGAGTCTTTGAGACCACTCTGAAGTTTATCTGGGTCCTCAGAGCCATCTGAGTAGTGCTAATGGTTCCTATATTCTCCAAATCTCTCTGGAAATCCATTTTTCCAGAGTGATTGCAGACTTCAGGAACCATTGGCACTACTCTGGTGACTGAGGACACAGAAAAGCCTCCCAAGTGCTTCAACAACCTTCTAAAAAGGATGCAAATGATCAGATGTCTGCAAGGCATATAAATCCTTCCATTCCCCCACCATCCAGTCAGAGTTGAAGAGACTTCTTAGATGAGAAGCAAAACGTCTTCAAAGAAAATCCAGAAAGTCCAGTTGCTTTTTGAAAACACCCTCATAGTAAGCTTCTATTATACATTTTATTTTAGCTCACTTTGTCAGATGCATAGTGTGGCTAAATAGATGTAGGGTTTAAGTTGGGAGGAGGGTGAACGGGAAAAAGACAGGTTGGTTATATAGATACCAGCTGATTACAAATGCATTTAGTCCTCAATTTACAACCACAATTGAGCCCAGAATTTCTTTTACTAAATGAGACAGTTGTGTGAGTTACCATGTGACTTGCTATTGTTATTAGGTGAATCACTGCAGTGGTTAAGTAACATTTAAGTGAATCTGGCTTCCCTGTTGACTTTGCTTGTCAGGTCGCAAAAGGTGATCACATGTCCCTTGGGACACTGCAGCCATCATAATATGAACCAGGTGCCAAGCATTTGAATTTTGATCATGTGCCCATAGGGATGCTGCAATGGTTGTAAGTGAAAAATGGTCATAAGCCACTTTTTTCAGTGCTGTTGTAACTTTGAACAGTCACTAAAGCTGTTATAAGTTGAGGACTACCTGTATTTGTATTCTGTATTATTAAATGCCACTGTGGGTTCAACAATTTCCACTCCATCAACCTCAACAGGTGTATATAAAACAGGTAGAAGTACTTGTACTTTGTATTTGATGAATGTCTTATAAATATGAACCAGGTGCCAAGCATTGATTTCAACTTGTTTCACTCAATGAACTTCAGACTTCACCTATATACAGAGTACATCGTTTCCTTGATATCATCATTAGTGCTTGTAATCTGACTCACATGTGACCTGCATCTTCATAACCAGACTGTCTTCTTTCTTCTTACTAAATCGTTCAGTTTAGCTACTTTGTGCATCTAGTGAAAGGAGCTAAAGCTCACAAACCATTTTCCTTTTAATAAGCTTTGTTAATTAGAAAGGGAACTCACTTTTTCTGAATTTTTTTAGCATAGGCTAAGATGACTGTTTTTCTATTCTCAGACCTACTTTACTGACAGTTTTTGATGAATCCATAACTAACCCCACTAAATTTATCATTTACAGTAATTGTTTTAGCAAAATTTACAAGACAAATAATTGAAAATGTAAAGATCTGAAATTCACGTAAACCTGGCTTTGCTTCTGGCTTTTTTTCATCAGTTTGTCATGTTATTTATAATATAGCATAGTTTATGGTAGATATATTTTCATTTTTAATATTTATTAATGGATATAATAGACTGCTATGTTTTCTTTCCCAAGAAACAGCTTAATTCCTTATCTTATATGATTTCCATACTGTGTTTGCATCTTCTATGCTTGGTTTAAATGGCAGGAAATCTACTTCTCTGTCTCCCACAATTATATTTTTAAAATGACTTCAAAAAGTAATGCTACGAGTTCTCCAAGAGAAATTATAAATTTGGTTATTTTGCTGACAAATATATCTCTTGTAGGTTTCTATAAGAAGCAGAAAAATATAGGATAAGTAAAGTTTTTTTTTTTTTTAAAGAAGGATCTGTATTCATGTATTAACTGAACCGTGTTGGTTTGTTTTTAACTGGGTACTTTCTGTCTTACATAAATTTGACATAGGTGGAAGTGACCAAGAGGAAGAATGAAAACAGGGAGTGGGAAGAAGAAAATAATGAGCTATTAAAGAGACAGTCTTAGTTTTTCACAGTCAGTGAACTTCAAAAGAGGGTTTATTGGAAATGTTCTCATAAAACAACAAATGAAAGAATACTTCCATGCCCATTTGGAAGGATTTTTAAAGCTGCAATTTTTACATTGTCCATTTTTCCTAGCCTGCGTTTTATAGACTTACAGTGTATTAGATGGAACACTATAAAGCAACAATTTAGAAAGAACTTTTAATTATCTAATAAATTGCTACCGTTTGAAATAAAAACTTTTTATTAGCTGCAGTCTCCAGAAGAAATGTTGTTTGCTACTGTTAAGGTTAATCTTCATAGATTGGGCTCAATATTTTGTCCAACAGAATATGTGTTTAAATTATCTGCCTGAAGGAAATGTGACACTACTTTTAGTTTAAGAATAAAATTTCCTTCATGTTGACCTCAATTGCTTGGATTTTTATGGTAGAAACCATATAAAAGGGGTCTACCATTGCTTTTTTATGATATGTTTTTTTTTCTAGTGTAATCTACAGCTCTGTTGTTTTCTCTCTCACACACACACATGTTAACCTTCTTGGCTTTTTGAAATCAGCCAAGATTGTATGACTTTAGGTCCTGTAAACCAGTGGTCCCCAACCTTTTTTGTACCAGGGACCAGTTTCACGCAGAAACACTTTTTCAAGGACCGGCAAAACCAATTCTTCCCCAATAGTAAAGGGCCTCTTAGCTTTTATATATATTTTAATCAGGATTATTCATTCTTTGCGGCCCGGTACAAAATGATCCACGGACCGCTACCAGTCCGGGGCCCGGTGGTTGGGGACCCCTACTGTAAACCATGAGTAATGTTTACTTTTGGGGTACTATGAAACCCAATGTTTATAGTTTTGATTGTAGAATTAAGTTAGTTTAGCAGCTTAGTTTTTCAAAAACTTCAAAAATTATGGTACTTGGGGATTATGATGATAGGATTAAAAATGCACAGAAAATAGATTCTTAATTTTCGGATGCCAAAATGGTCGGTTGAAAACATTTCTTGGTTAGAGATGGAGCTGGTGCTCTACATGGTTTTCTCTGCCCATCTCCTCAAGAACTGGCAAGAGCAGAATTATCCTACCCTGTTTCTCCAACAATATGGCCTCCCCCAATAGGAAGTCCCAGCATGTTTTATAGGCATGAAATAAAATTAANCCCAATAGGAAGTCCCAGCATGTTTTATAGGCATGAAATAAAATTAAGCCCCTCCCCCCAAATTAAGGCCTATATTAAAACATGTGAAATGGCGGGTAATGGTGGGTGGGCTTGCCGTTAGGAAGTACTTTTGTTGCACACCCAGATATGGTGCTGCCTGCGTCGACCCCGATATGAAGGGCCCCACCAAATGCCGAGGTCAACATCCAAGCCATCACTGCCTGCCCAAAGATGCAAGGGAGGGGAATTAAGTCACCCCCAAAAAGACGGCCTAGCCATTTTTTCAGGGCTCAAAAAAAAAATAAGATGCTGCCTTATTATATGAGAAACATGGTAGTTTTATGATAATGTTAAATTGTTGTGTATAAATCTTTTAAAATAAAGTTATGAGAAAGAATATTGATGTGTACCACAACATTTATAAATTGAAATGATACCAGAGAACACGACTGCTTTGAGATTATTGTTACATAGTTCAGTTATACTTGTATAATTTAATTTTTATTATGCTTTCTTTAGTTGTAGAGTTCAAAGAGTATTTTTAATAATAGTACATATATTAAAATAGGAGCCTTGGTTATTTTTTAACTATGGGGGTAAAAGTTGCAGATTCAATTTCAGTTGATAATTAAGGTGTTTGGATTAGTGGTAGGAAAGCCTGGATTTTAGTGCTGCTTTAATTTGGAAACCAAATGGGAGGCTTTGAGACACTCAGTCTCTCTTAGAACTAGGAAGAAGGCAGTGTAAATTGCTTTTGAAAACACTGCCAAAAAATTGCATAGACTTTTCCATATAGTCACCAGGAAGCAAGACCAACTTTAAAGCACACACATGATGCAAGATCATTGTTATTTTTTAAAAAGAAGAATATGGTTTCAGTTAGGTCTATCCATCTGAATATTATACGCAATTGTGGTCGGATCTGGCGTTGAGTTGTGTCGTGAAACTGCTGAGTAACCTTGAATCACTTGTGGGGAGGAAGTGGCTGAAGGGAGATTCTCCTTAAAACTTTTTTGAATATTCATCAAGTAGCTACTTATGTAGTATGTGCTTTAGATTCCTGGGTATAGGTGAGCAAGTAATAAAAATACCACTCTGATCAGCTCATTGTGTTGTTTCTGGTTCCTTGTGCCTGGCAAATTGTTTGCAATAAGTAGGATTTCTAATGCCTAGTGTTCACAACATTTGGGGTAGCAGAGTTCTAATCTATGAAATTTTATATGCCATAAAGGCTGGGGGTTAAGATTAGGATTACTATTTGGTTACTAAAATAAATCATAATTTATTTTTGCTGTAGCCTGCTAATATGTTGTCTGTTTGACAAAACATTGACAGTAGAAGAGACAGACAAGAAAGGAAAGTGGCAGTGGACTTGAAAATTACATTACAGATGTAAGATTTATGGAAATGAAGGAATGTGCATCACACAGAAATATGTTTCTTGCTTGAAGTATGCTGATTAAATGGCCCTCACCTTGGATACAGTGGCCTACATCAATTCTGCCAGTGTTTTAAGATTCTAATTCTGAGGCTGCCACTTAGGAAATTTCTCAGTGTGAGGCAGGAGACCAAGAGTTCCAACAGAGAAACTATGATAAAGTAGGATAGTCCGCAGTCGTATTATAGATTGCTGTGAATCAAAGTGGCTCTAACTAATGGACCCATTGAGCTAGGCATAGATCTAGCTGACACAATAGGCTTTAAATATATATATTTTAGATAAAGCATGCTACAGTTCAACATCACAGAATATTACAATTGACACAACTCTTGTTCACTGCTAAATTTCAATTGATGTCCAAACATGTATGGATAGCCATGATTTCTCACTGATTATCCAACAAATATTAATATTGTCTGAAATTCTAAATGTTCAGTATGAGACAATGATATGTCGTAGTACCAGTGGTGGGATTCAGCCAGTTCGCACCAGTTTGGGAAAACCAGTTGTTAACTTTCTGAGCATTTTGGTGAACTGGTTGTTGGAAGAAATCATTAGGGCAGAGAACCGGTTGTTAAATTATTTGAATCCCACTACCGCATAGTTCTATAATTCCTTATAGTTCCATAGTTCTTTATACAAAGTAAGGGGACATTCAAGCTAATCTTAACTAATTTCTGAGCTTCTCGGATCACAAAAGCACAATAATAATGGAATGTATAAAAGGCTTATAATTAGTAACTTAAGAATGTAGCTTGTACTGTTTGATTTTGAGAAGTCATGAGCCATGTTACCCCAATTTAAATCATGAGATACAGAGACAAAGAACAAACTCAATACTTACTTATTTAAACTTTACCTCTGTTATTGAGCTCTCCACTGCAACTTTTGAATGTTTTTTAAGGCAGCCCCATATAGAGTGTATTACATTAGTCCAAATGGTGTGTGTGTGTTTGTATGACCAAGTCTCTGTGAAATCACTGTGAATAAGGCCTTCTGATCCATAAAATGAGTACAGTTGGTACACAAGGACAATGTGTGCAGAGTCCCCTAGCCATGATTGCCATCTTGGGAAGCAGAGCCTCACCCAGAATGAAAGATGACATATCTCTGAAATAGGGAGGGAGTGCTCAAAAAACCCAAGGCTACTCAGTCTTGCCTGGATTGAGTTAAAGCTCTCCCTTTCCCAAGCCCAGAGCTTCCAGCGCTATCCTTTTTTTTTGTGGAGAATCTCAGTGACATCACTTGGTCAGTCTAGGACAGAGTTGCACAGCTGAGTATCATCAGCATATTGATGACACTTTACACTCATGTTGATGAATACATTCACTCAGCTGTATGTAGAAGTGGAAAGGGGCCATGGACTCCACCTTTCTCCCTCCCTCCCTCCCCCCCTCCCTCAAGACTGACGAATTGGCCTTGAAAACTGGGGGAAACCGCCCCCCCACTGCAGTATTGTACCTTCCATTCCCAATTCCCTAAAAAAAAAAAAATCCAGGTTACCACAGTTGAAAATCCTGAGAAGTTAAGGAGGGCCAGGATGATTCTACTACATCCCTCTCCCTACTTATCAAAGATCATCCACAAGTGCAATATCTGCTATACCGGGTTTGGATTCAGCCTTGAGTTGATCCAGATAATTAATTTTGTCCTGGGCCTCTGGAACTTAAGCCAACCCTCTTCTCAACAACTTTCCCAAGAAGGTTGAATATAACCAATAATTTAGGTTGTAAAATTACCATATTCTTGATATACTTACCATGTGAATTACAGTTAATTCTGCAAGTAATATTAAGTTTCAGCAGTAGCTTTGATCTGCAGTTTGTAACTAGATCTGGTGTGTGTCTTTAATTAAAGTTGAAAACAATGAGAAACAGTGCATCATTTTGTTTTTATGTAGCAGAATTGCATCTTGACAATATTATTGTTCACTAATTCTCAGTGAAGTTAAACTCCAGAACTAAGGCAGTTTGTTAAAGACAATAAAGGAATTAATTAAAAAACATGTTTTACTCAGTATGTGACAGGTTTATTTTGGCCATGAAGTGACTACTAGACTCAGAATCTTAAATGCTTCTATCATAAATAACTGTAATGTTGAGATCTCTCTCTCTCCTTGCCTTTTTCTTCTGAGTATTTTGTGTAGTCTCAGAAAACATTCACTATGCTGGAAAAAAACTAATTTCTATTAAAATTCACAAGTCTGCCTTCCCTGTTTTATTTATATCAAAGAAATAATTAGAAATTATTCTAAAGCCAATTTATTGGGATTTTATGTTAAAAATGCTCTTCTGTGTTTGAATTTCTGTTCGTTATGACGTAAAACTGAAATTGTATCATAGTTTGAAAATCAGCATATCAGGCTTTTGTTTTGTTTGTCTCAGGCATATTGCAGCATCCAGATGGCACTGTCCTCAAACAATTGCAGCCACCTCCTCGAGGACCCAGAGAGCTAGACTTCTACAATAAGGTAAAATAATTCATTTCCTAAAACAACTGGAAGCAATTGCACTTTTTTGTAGAATTTTGTGTACTATCTGTGTAAACATGTCTTGCATTTTATTTTATTTTTTGTGCTGCTTTCCATTTTTATAAATTGTACAGTGGTTTTGAAAGCTTTAAATTTTTGGCCTTTTAACTGTTGTATGTCTCCATTCTTAATGTTCTTAATTACATTTTCCAATGCTGATTAGAATATGATCTTGACTTGGGAATGTGTATGCCATCTTGGGAGACTAAAGACTTAAGTGTATCAGTGAAAGTATTGCTGTTTTGAAACAACCTCTTGAAATTTTCCTCTATTACTTTTGTTGTTTAGAAGACGATGGCATTATTTTTTACTCCTTTCTGAGAGATCTCAAAATAATACAAAAATCAGCCATAGAACTATTCATAAAGACAATAATAATAAATCAAAATTAATTTAATATAGAAACAAATCATTTATCATCAGTAAAATTGTCTTTAGACTAGTGCTTCTGTTTAGAAAGCATTGGTAAGCCTTCTTTATTTTGACAAGTATTTGTGTAGGCTTAACAAGACTTTATTTTAATCACACATATAAATTATAGTTATAATTTCTGTGTAAGTCAGAGTTGAACCAATATGTGACATTAAGAATCATCAAATGTAACTGTTAAAAACTATTTATAGAATCTGTTATGTATTCTAGAGAATGTTTAGAATGAAAACCTACATTCTGGAAAGAAAAAAAATCAATGATACGAATGATCAATCTCACATTTCAAAAAATTAAACATTGTCAGAAGTATTCATGGCTGTCTCATATGTTTACATAGCAGCTATTCACCATGATAATTTAATCATAATTTTGTCATTGGAGTGATTTGTAGAGTTCGTATCCTTTTATAATAAAATTTAAAAAATTTTGTTTACTTGACTTTATTGTCAATTAGTACAACAAAATTAAAAGGTATACTTAGACATTTAAATGTAAGGTAAAGGTGATATTGTGGTAGAAGCTAGTTTAATTTTAGTTAAATTTTCATGTTCACCTATTACCCCAAAATCATAAAATCAGAGAGACTTTAAGGAACTTTTCTTAAAGTTGTTCAACCCCCTCTTCCATCCCAAACTAATATTTAAAACATTAAAAAACTTTTTTTCAGAAAAAAGAATGTAAAATCTTTGCTGAGTTGGAGAGAATACATAATGTGTCTCCCATTGGAATTACTGAACAGTAGTATGAACTTAGAAAGAACTGTAAACAGTTAATTACTATAGACGTTCTTGAACAGCTTGCTCTGAAACATTCAGTTCCCTTTTCAAACCAGTTCATGATTCAATTCCCTTTATAAACCAAAATCAGTCTGCAACTGACCCATTTAGCATGATTTCCGTGTAACAAAGTTTATTTTCTAGGCATGCTGATTAGAATCTGCAATTTCTGTAGTAAAATAATTTGATTCTCAATTTATTTCTGCAGATTGAGAGTTTGGAGAGGAAATTATTTTGAAGTGAATAAAATTATGTTATAAGATGTCTAAAACTTTATTAGGGTTCTAAAATTAATTTGCAAACAAACTTCATCTCTATCTTAATTTATATAAGAGCTTAATTTATATAATTTATATTTTATAATTTATAAATAAGCCAATCTATATTCTGTCAACTTTTTTGTCATCTGATTAGTTACTATCAAAAGAACTGAAAACAAGTTTTATTCAGTACTTCTCAGATAGCTTTCCAAGGGTGTATGGTTATTGCAATAGAATCTAATGTTTAGATATTTATACAAATAAAAATGTTTAAAGATTTGACTAAACATTATCCTCATTTTTGTCACATTTAATACTTAGTGGGTCCCCATACTTTATTTGTCCAGGCAGTTGTATGGAATCTATAAAGCTATTTAAATTGCTTTGGTTAAATATATTTCAGAAATCCCTCAGGGAATGGTTCTCAACCGGTGGTCCGCTAACCTCTGGGGGCTACAATGTCATCACAGGGAGCCATGAAGACTTGAAGAAATGTTATGATTTAAATATTAAGTTAAGTCTTGGTGTCAAAACATATTTAAAGTGGATCTGTGGTGAAGAAAAGGTTGAGAACCACTGCCCTAGGGAGTTGGATCCTTTAGACCGTGACAAAAACTTTGATTTTTTAAAAATAATAAATATAAAATCTGTTTTTTTTGACAGGAATAGATAGGTTAGCAATTCATTGATTGTCCAGAGCTGTATTGTTCATATTGGAGGTACCCTTCATTTTTACTCATATAAATTTGGTATTTATATAAGGTAAGGTTTAAATTTCCAAAGTTGCTATCATAGCAGAGAAATAGATAATTTATTACTGGATCCAATGCATTTCACCAACATTTCTTTTATTTCAGGTATTTGCTGACGGATGTGAAGACTCTGTGTTTCTTGAATTACAAAAATACTTGCCAAAATATTATGGAACCTGGTCATTGCCTACTGCACCAAATGGTACTATTGCTATATTCGGTGTGCTAGGCATGAATTTGATGGGAATTTCTCTGGAGGGTTTTCTAAGAATATCATACATTAAATTCTATCATATAGAACTTCATGAAAAAAGTATTTCAGAGCTGATGTACTTAAATCCATTTCTGGTCACCATGGGTCAAAAAAGATGTCAAAGCCCTAGAAAGAGTGCAGAGAAGAACAAAGTTGATAAGGGGTCTGGACCCTAAATCATATGTTGAACGGCTAAAAGAACTAGTTATGTTTAGCTAATGAAGAGAAGGCTCAGGGGAGCCATGATAGCAGTCTTTAAATACTTGAAGGACTGCCTTTCAATACTTGAAGGACTGCCATAAGGAAGAGGGTGTTGATTTATTCTCCGTAGCACCTGAAGGCAGGACAAGAGGAAAGGGGGGAAGCTTGTCAGAGGGAGATACACCCTGGAAATAAAGAGTAATTTCCTGGCAATGAGAAAATTTATCAATGAACAGCTTGCCTCCCTGAGTTTCAAGAAAAGATTGGACAACCATTTGACTGGAATGGTATAAGGACTCTCCCCCCTTAAGCAGGTGGTAAGATTAGAAGGCCTCCAAGGACCATGTGTTTCTGTGAGGGGAAGATTGTGTAAATAAATCCCAGGCTCATGAATCATAAGTGTTCTTGATTTCTCACCATGATTGTAAAACCAGAAGCCCTGTCCACATTGCTCAGAAGAGAATTTCTGTTAGAAAATAATTTATATTGTTTCTCTAATTATTTTAATCATTTTTAAATATATATGCAGTACTATTAATTTGATTAATATTAAGCAAGATTTGAAATTAGTTGGAAATCTTGGTTAAGAGGAACTATGGCTAGAGATAACTATGGCTAAAATCAATAGAGAAAAGGAGTATGATTGACAGTTAATATTAACAGTTTTCATTCATGAACTGAAGAAATAATGGGCTTTTGACCTTTCTTTCCAAGATATTGAATTATAACCTGGTATGATAGATGTTTGTATATCAAATTTTTTTAGATACTGACAAAGCTGAAGTATCCTTAATTGTTTACAGATTTGTACCTGAAACTGGAAGACGTGACACACAGGTTTAAGAAACCATGCATCATGGATGTAAAAATAGGCCAGAAAAGCTATGATCCATATGCTTCAGAAGAGAAGATAAAGCAACAAATCAGCAAGTATCCACTAATGGAAGAGATTGGGTTTTTGGTGCTTGGCATGAGGGTAAGCTGTCTCCTAGATATTGATTAAAGGGTGCTCTTGAAGAGATGTGTGCAACATAGGCTTGTTCCAGATTATTTTCTTTTTTCTTGTGAAGAGAATGAAGGATTGGTTTGGAGTTCATATATTTTTCTTATATACATAATGGCTTGTACACAGCAGGAAACGTTTCCTGTTTTCATCATTACAAATTATCCTCAAGTTAGGACCAAAAGTTTAACAACTGAAGTTATGACAGCCTTGTAAAGAATGTTTTATGGCCTGTAAAGATTTCTGGCTATCGTAAAACATCACATTGCCCTTTCTAGTCATGTGATTGTGATCTCGCTCTTGACAACCTGATTGTTGCACTTGTGAGCAGTTGCCAAGCATCCTACAATCCTGTTATTGCTGTTTACAATTTTCTCTGCTGGCTTCCCCAGAAAGTTAATGGGAAAGCCAGCAGAGGAAGTTGCAAGCTGCTGCCACATGTGGTCGAACTGAAATTTGTCCCCGCCCCCACGTGTAGGCAGGTGTATTCCTCCTTCCTGTCAGAGGAGTTAATCTCCCCTCTGTATGTGGTCGAGAACTGCTTCGGCAACTGCAGGAATAGAGCTGGGGTCTTTGAAGCCTGAGATTTATTTCTGCAACCCATGAAGGAGTTTCCCATTGTGCATGGAAAGCAGGAAACTTCTCTGAAATATTGCAGAGATGGAGTGCTGATCCCACAGATCCCAACTCCATTTCTGCAACCAACCAGTAGTAGTTCCCTCCATCCTCTGGCAGGATGGAGAAACAAAGCTCCAAACCCAAAGATTCTAGCTCCATTCTGCAGCCATTTATATTATAGGTTATTTGTGGTTCCCTTTTAATTATTTGAGTGGAATGCTGTATAATTACTACTGTATGAGCCAGAGAATAAACTAGATTGTTTGTTTTTCCACTATGGAAGAATATGTTTGTCCCTGCTGAAGTCTAGCATAGACTTTACATGATTAAAATCTGTAGGTTCCCTTACATTATAGACACAGGACATACTTTGGGAGAGATTTATATTTGTTATCATTTCATGCACCTCCAAGGTGTTTACACTGACAACATTATTGTTAGTTAAAAGGCTTTGGCAAGTTACTTACAACTTTATTGCAGAAATATGTTTTGGAATTTTTAAAAACTATTACATCAAATCTATGGCTGGACAAGAAAAAATGAATTCTCCATATCTTTCTTTTTGCTAAAAAAAACCTCTTGACTTTCAACATTGAAATGATAAATTTGTGACTCCACTTAGCAAACACGGATTGTTACTTTATGTTTTTAGTTTCTTACATATCGGCTTATACAAGTAAGCCTTGTTTAGATACCACAATTGTGACCAGCAACTCAGTCATTAAGTAAAGTGATCGCTAACTAAAACCACAACTGTGCTTATGATCTTACAGTACCTCAGTTTTCCTTTGCTTTACAGATTTAAATGTGAAGACTGGATGTAAGGCTTTTTCATCACTGTTGTAACTGTGAATGGTCATTAAACAAGGAGTATTTGTTTATGACAGTTATAAAGTTTATATCTATATAGTTTATGGAGAAACTTTTTATAGAAACTATTGAATACAGTTTTATATGCATGTGCAGAAACATGACAAGTCCTTAAATATATAATCTTGTAATGGTTTTGCTATTTATTTAAATGTATTTTGCTGTTGAATTAATTACAAAAATGCATTTTATAAAAGCACAGTTTAAGCAGAAAATTTCTAGATTTTGTTTCCAGATCGTTTCTAGATTTTTTTAAAAAAATGCTATTGTATATGTTATATACGTTTCTATTCATATTGTCCTCTGAATCAAATTTTGTTTTGTTACAATTTTTAGTTAATTTAGATTCCCAATAAAGCATAAAGCTATCAATGTTCAGAGGTAACTGATTTGAAGGAATATATCTGACAATTCTTCAATATTGTACACAAAATATTTCATTTGCATTCATTTGTTTCTTTCTTAGATTCTGTACTTCTGTAAATAAATACTTCTGTAAATAAAGTATTACGATATTTTTTTCAAAAAATACCCTAATTCATGTGTTTTACAAAGATCTAACTAGGTCTAACTCGTCTAATTCTTTCAGACTTCTGTGGTCTGAAGCAAAATGTTTTGATGTAAGTGTAACATTTCACTAGAATTAAAATGGAAAAAAGAGCTCAAGAAATGACTCAGACATTTCTCCTTTCTTTTTTAAAGGTTTATCATGCACCTACTGGCAGCTATGAGACACAGAACCAGCACTACGGAAGAGGATTAACAAAGGAAACTATAAAAGATGGTAATTTTTGTATAAAAGCACTGTATTACATGTACAGTCTTTTTAAAAGGAACAGCCAGGTTAGAATTTGTGTTATGGACTCTGAACTATGTGTGCTTGGTAATTAAGAAAGTAGTCATCAATAGAAAAAAACATAGAGTTTAACAGGATGCCAAATGAGACAAAGAGGTAGCATTTTTTTTGAAGTTGGTGCTATTGTAAAATAGATAGATAGATAGATAGATAGATAGATAGATAGATAGATAGATAGATAGATAGATAGATAGATAGTATTCTTTATTGGCCAAGTGTGATTGGACACACAAGTGAGACTTGGAGAGATATTTGGAGACATTTTCCAGCAGTATTTATAGAAGGGATAAATCAGTTTTATGCACAAATCTCTTATGAATGAATGAATGAATGAAAGGACTGAGCATTAATACTATGCTTTATATTGAGAAAGGTGTGGTATAACACTAAAGGTGCTGGGGTAGGATTGAAGAGGCCTATGCTCTAGTCACCCATTAGGCATAGAAGTTATAGTTTGGGTGACTTTGGCCCAATCACTTATTCTTAGGACAAGAGTCGCAAAACATCTATATACCAAATCGGTACTGGATTAGCATGAGGCTACAGAACCTTCAGTGAATTGGGGCGGGGATGCCGTTCCAGAAGGCAGATGCTGTAGCAGAGAAAGCATGCTTCTGGGATCCCACTAGATGACCTTGCTTGATAGAAGGTGGCCAGGAGGCCTCCATTCTGCCTGATCTCGCCAATCTTTTAGCTACATTTTGTAAAAAATAAATGGACCGCCAGTATATAATGAATCTTGCAAATTGCCTGTCATTTATTGTAGTTCTAGTTGATGGCAGTGAGATAAAGTTTTTGAAATCTTTAAAATCAGCTGCTCTCTTGTAGTACTGTAACCTGAAATAATTAGAGCTTGCCTTGTAATAGATAGAGATTCTGTTTAAACAAAGAACAAGCAGAAGAAATTATTACATCATATGTTTATTGAATTCATTGAACCAATGTTCACTAAATAAAAATGTGAAGTCCTTTTAAGATTATGAACTTTTAAAGAAAAGTTGAATCAAATATTCCAATCGATAGATGATAACTAGAAGTGAATTTGAAGGCTTTCTTGCTCCAACACTGGGTTATGAAAGCAAACCATAACCTACGGTAATTGAAAGATATCTCTGCCAAACTCAGAAAAGGGGTTGTTGATAATTAGCAGACTGGAAAGAGCAACCACTCACTGCACAAAATTTGACTACCCTCAATTTCTAGTCAGATCAACAGTATGTCAATTGAGAAGTATAATACCATTTTTACTCTGCCAGGAAATGGTTGTCCAACAAAAATCATCCCAAGAACGAGTTCTACAATAATTTGCATTATAAGGAAGACACACAAAAAGGGTAGTATGCATGAGAAGATCTGATGATAGAACTGTCTCTTCTCCAGAAAACACTGCTGTTCATTTCAGGTTTTCTGAAGACCCCCTGAATGCCCTCAGATGCTGCACTATAGGCAGATAAAATGTAAGGAAATTTATATTTGGAGAAAAAAATTTGAATTCCAATAAATAATTTTATCCTTTAGACAGTCACTCATGCTCTAGTTATCTGAATAATTGTGCAATGAATATTATGTAGGGCTGTTTTCAAGTGGCTTTTAGACTACTTGGAAGCTTCAGCTGATCCAGAACACAGCAGTGCAGGCAATGTGGGGCATACCTTGGTATTTTTATGTGACACCTCTGTGAGCTGCACTGGTTTCCTCTCTACTTCCAGATATGATTCAAGGTTCTGTTTACTTCCTATAAAGCCCTACATGACAGGGCTAGCTTACTTGAGGGACTGCCTATCTCCCATGGTTTCTACCTATCTTCTACATGACAAGAGGTGGATCCTTTCAATAATCAGTGTCATCTATTGGGGTTCCAGAAAGTTATCTTCTCTATTACAACACTTATCCTTTGGATTGAATTTTCCCTGAAATTTGCATGGCTTCCACCATACTGATGTTTATGCCAATAAATTAAAGTTGTCCCGTAAGGAGGAATGAGGACCAAATATCTTTAAACGATTGTGGGAGGTTGATGAGTACATACAAGAATGATTTTACAAGAATCATTACTGCTAAAGGAACTGCCATCAATTGTTCAGTCTAAAGCTTCACATACATTTTCAAGCAATGAGAGTGAACATTGGTTCAATCTATTCAGTAGGAATATATAATAATATTTACCCCAAATTTTGTTTATTTACTAAAATTAAAACTCAGATCACCTTGCAGGACACAAAGCTACAAAGTTGTAGGTAAGTCTAAAGAGTTCACTAATTCCTTTGACCATTGTATAAAACTGAGTTGTAGAACCAGAAGTATGTATAGTACCATATACTTGGTAATTGTATGAACTTCTAATTATTTCAAGCCTGTCATTTATTATTTCACCATAAATTTCTGCAACTAATTTTGAAAATTAAACATTCAAATTTAGGGCAATAATCAGTGGTGTGATTCAGCCAGTTCGTACTGGTTCATGTAGACCGGTTGTTAAATTACCCATCCCCCGTTATCAAAGTGGATCCTTTGCGCTTTAATGGAGAAATGGGCAATGGAGAGGCCTGTGTGAGGGAAGGAGAAGGCTGTTTTCCCTCTTCTCCTTGCTCTTCCTTCACTCCATTGCCCGTTCCTCTATTGCAGCACAGCTACAGCATCCAGAATCCACTTTGATAGCTGGTGGGATGTGTGTAGTTTAATAACTAGTTCTCCCAGGATCAGGTTGGCTGCCATAGGAGTCTCATCCCACATGTGCAGTGGAGATAGAGGATGGGGATGGGCCACGCCTCCCATGACAGCCAACCTGACCCTGGGTGAACCGGTTGTTAAATTATTTGAATCCCATCACTGGCAGTAATACATATTGCTGAACTTTGTAGTGCCAATTTAATCCTGAATTCTGTTAGATTAAGATATTTGTCCGCTAATTTGTGTGTTTGTCTTGTAGGTGTGGCTCGATTTTTCTATAATGGATTCACCCTGAGAAAAGATGCAATAGCAGTTAGTATTGAAAAGATTAAAGAAATCTTGCACTGGTTTGAGAACCAGAAGCAGCTTAACTTTTATGCAAGTTCTTTACTATTTGTCTATGATGGTTGGTCTCCTTGGTTAAATGATGGCTGTCTGGTTGAGAAGAACAAAGTAGCCGAGGACCAAGTGCCAAGTGATAGTACAGATAACACATTGGAATGCAACAACAATATTCATATCATCAATGCCTCAGAAATGGGGGAGGTAGAGACTTCAGATGGCAAAGATTTTTCTAAAACGTATACTTTTCACAACAGGCACCAGAATCAGTTTTTGTTAAGGGACCATCTACGGAAGCGCAGTTCTTGCTTTTCACAAAAACATTTGAACGGAAATGTTATACCTCAGCTGGAAAAAGTTTTCAGCCAAATGCCCACGTCTCTTCCAGGAAATGGAGAAGTTGAAGTCCGGATGATAGATTTTGCTCATGTATTCCCTAGCGATGCGCGAGATGAGGGCTATATCTATGGGCTGAAAAACTTAATTACTGTCCTTCAGAATATTTTAGATACTTAATTTTTTGCTGTGATTTTTACTGAGGGCCAAATATAATGAAAAGCAACAACATTTCTGCACTTGTGATCCTTGGTTTATATTGTTCTACATTTTCTTGTCTTTATACTTTTGGCAGAATTACCAGGTATTTTATAATGTTACTCAGGAAAATTATTATGTAATTAGTAAAAGAAAAAGCTAATGAGACTTAGCTGGTAGTAATAGGAATCACATTTAACAAACAAAGCCTATCTGATATTGGATATATCTTGCATTGGTTGAAATGACTGAGTTGTTTTACATTCTTACATATTTTAATTGAAAACCCATCATGCAGCCATAATGTTGAGCCATATCTCTCATGGAATATGAGAAAATCATTAGAGAATACTAAAATCATAATTTAATAGACCATTTAGGATGAAGGGGTACCCATTAAATCTAAATTTATATCACTTTTGTAAATTTACATTGTTTGCATAATTATATATTTGACAAATGACATTAGTAGTAAAATAATTTAGCAGGAAAATCCTTCATTTGACCAAAAAACCCCAAAACCCTGCATTGGAGTCTGAACAGAAAGTTAAACCATTATTTCAAAATTCCATCACTAAAGATCCACTAAACTAAGAGTTTACAGTATTATTCTTGAGTATTTGATATATTTTTAAAACTGGAGCTTATAATATTTTTAAGAAATACATATTAAAATCTATTCTAGTTTAACAGATGTTTTAAATGAGAGATAATCATGTTCTGCATTATTAAACTTGGGTAAAGGTGTTAATCTTTTCATGGCCGAATATTCTTATAAATGTAACATTTCCCCTCTAAATTTTTGAAAAAGAAATGAGCCATATAAAGAAAAGCTTGCATTTTGGAGGTTCTATTAGAAAATGAAGAATCAAAAGTAGTTTTAGTTATTGGAAAGGCGGTGCAAAATTTAGTCTAATGTCCGAAGCTACTTTTTCAATAAATTGGTACTCATTATGCAGGTTTGGATTTGCAAATGGAATGATTGGATTTGCTTTGCAGAAGAAAGATGAATATTGTAAAAAGCTTTTTTTGGAGGAAAGGATAACAAAATAGTGATTTTCATTTAACTCTTTTCTCTATTTCATTCCTAAACAATATGGGAAGTGATGCTGGGGATTGTAGAAAAAAGGAGGAATTCATAAAAACTGTCCTTACATTTATTTCCTTCAGTTCAATAGAACTTTGTGCTGATATGGATGTGCTGGTAGATGGTAGATGGTAAATAGCAGTAGTTTAAATTTTACATTTATATTTTATATTCAAATGTATTATATAAATCTTTATTAAGTAGTTTTGTTATAGGTTATAAAGAAAGCCTTAATAATACCAGATATTCAAAGTTAATATTAATTTAAGAGTGATCACAAGAATTTGGTCTTCTGTCAGTAATTTAAGCCATATTGTTGAAAAATAATTGCTATGCGAAATTGTCCCAATCAGTTTCCTTGATCATTGGTAGCTTATTCTGTTGTAGTTTCTCATTAACGGTTATCAGTTAATTTGGCTACATATGTATACCTGGTGCAGACTGGGAATGTTTCCTTGTAGGCCAGTAAGAATACATAATTTTACATCTTTCAGGCAATGACTTCTGTGTTTCATAGTATTTGTAGTGCATTTATTCTTTTGCTAATAGTTTAAGGTTCTGGAATAGTGAGCACTCAACATCTAATTTTCAAGTTTTGTAATTGAGTCTTTACAATATATTTAATGTAAATATGTTTTCTTTTGGAAAGTAAACTTTAAATTGGAAGCTAGGGAGAGTTGGTTACAGTTACCCAAGTAACCCCTCATTTTTTATCTAATGAAAAACATATTCCAGTTATTTTTATTGTCTGCCAGTGTTTAAACACTGTTGTGAAATAAACATTTTGCAATTTTCATATATGAACAATTCAAAAACCTTATCTAGAATAGTTTGGTTTCCTAGACCTTACTGATTTAATTCCATCACTTTCATTTGCTGTTCTTAAGAAACCTTGTTGTGTGATGTCCCTGGAATATATAAATGTAAAACTGATCTTTATATTTCATTTTCTGTCCTAATCCTCCACTTTATTCCATATATACAACTCTGCATATAGAGGATACAGATGGAATCCTTTGTAGTCACATTATGATGGAGTTCTCAGTTTTCTCCATTTAACTGCTTGCTTCTAATTGAAGTTAATTTGACAGCCTGCATGTCAAGAGTCTGTAAAATAATTATTTTGAGCTTCAGATTTAAGTCTGTAGATAGAGCAATGAGTATTTTAGTATCTGATTAAAACTGTGTTCAAATTAAAGTACATTTTTTGGAAGGAAGATTTCTAACCTCCTTAGGAATGGATATAAATAACAACTAATGACAAACTACTTTGTAGCTCTCCCAAACACCCCTGACTTTGAGAAGTTTGTCCTTACCACTAAGGCAGAATCTTAAATATTGCTTCAAATGAGATTATGAAGATGCTCCCTTACAATATATGAAAAATTATGTACAAACATATAAGAATTGTAATTGTATATTTTTTTTTATAGCCAAACAGTTTCATCCTTGGTATTTTGGATATTTTGCTTCTTGTTGCATAGATCTATTTAAAACGATGGTGTTATGAAATGTTAAAACTATTTTATCCAACTAATTTTACAGAATTATGCAGTTATGTATAATCATGTTTCACATGAAAGGCATATATTGAGATGGGAATTATTTTTGTTGTACAGGAAAACCGAGCTTTCTGCTTATGTTACCATCCCATAATAGATGATTACATTTTAGGAAGGGACTATTTTCTGTTAATGTATGTGCACCTAATACAAAACTTGGTAGATTATAGCCTTGACTCCATGCATATCTGAAAGTAAGTCCTCTGAAATATGCAGTAGTCATTATAATATTTAAGCCCCTGTCTGAAATAGTAGAATTAAAGTTTATATAAAAATATGTGATCTTTATCAGAGTGGAAAGTACTGCCCAAGTTTTGAGAGAGAGAAAAAGACATCAGATACGAGTTTAGAAAGCGAAAAGGGCACAACCACTAAATCTTTCATGTAAACCATTTTCGAGTGGTTTATATTACCCTTTTAAAGGACTGCCGCTAGTATAAATAGTCGTTCCTTTTTATCCAAATTATTTTTAAATTAACATTATTTGCAATAATATCCCCTACTGAGTGCCTTCTGCTTCTTGTTTGGTACCATTTAAATGACATTATACAGCATCCAGGGTGACAGAATGGAATGCTTTAATTAAAAGCCTGAATATAGTAATATCCCAACAATAGTTAGGGAACACTTATAATATTTTATATTTATCCTAAAACCATTATTGCTGGTAAAAATTATGTTTCTTTGATTATGAATTGTGTTTACAAACCCGCAAATTAACCACATATTCAGGAACTAAAACTCTTCATCCTGCCAGTTGTAGGGCTCAGGGGAGGTTGTGTGGGACTCTGTTTACAGAACCATCAGAGGCAATGACATCTGTAGCCATAGCAATTTGGGAGTAGCACATCTGACAGAAGGGAAACTCGGATGTGGAACTGACATATTTCTCCATCTTCTCTTAGTTGGATCTCTCTCATACCTGACCAGGATACTTCAAAACCAGAAACTTAATACATAGTCATATGGAACCCTACGGCTGGTTGATGCTCAATTAGATTGAGTTGATTAGAATTTTTGGTAGGAGGGATTTCCATCTTTGTGACTATGAATAGGCCTTTAGATTTATGAACCTAGCTGATGAATATGAGCCTCCACATCATGCCTGGTGAACAGTTTGAACACAATCAAGTTTATAGATTAAGCAGGATTGTTTTGTAATTCACACTGAATTGAATACATTTTTCTCTCTCCTTGAAGTGTAATTCTTGCAAATCATCTCCCTTGAGAAGCTTTATATCATTTTTTTCTTGTTTCTGTACTAACAGTTTTTACTGGCAAATCATTGCATTCAGTTGTCGAATGATGGGCCATTCAACTGTGAAATGTTACTCCATTAACAAGCTACATACTGCACACTTATAATTGTGAATTATGATTCACTGAAAAGTTTATGCACATTTAAAACTTCCATACTATGAATAGTCATATTAATCCTGCCTTTTTTTAACATAAATTAATTTATTTGTCCTTACTTTTGTAGGAATGGCTTCTTTGTATTTAAAATTGTTCATTATGTTAAATCTTGATATATACGCTAGCAACAGGAAAGAGAAAGCAACAGTGATATTGGGAACAAATATATTTTTACACATTGTTAAAGTGGTATGCTTTTGAAACATAATATGTATTGGCACTGGACAGAAAATCCTGGCTGAACTGACATTGAATTAAAACATCCAAATATTATGATATTGCACATCTTACCATGAATGATATAAGTGACATAAGCACTTTAATATTGTGGGAACTGTACTGGAAAATACATGGAAACACATGAAATTGCACCTATAGCTACTGTATATTAATTTTCAGTTTGTGATGGGTGGGTAAAAGGGAGAACTTTACTACTTTAAGTGTATTGTATCTGAATGAATGTATTTAGTCTGATCTCATTTATTTCTTATTCAAGAAGCTTGGATTGTGTTGTGCATTATTCTTTAATGGGGTGTTTGTATTATAAATAATTTAGGTGGGGGGTACTTACAGAATTGCAGAGATATGTTGGTTACTTTATAGTTTAAAAAAATCCTATTATGCTATATAAAGCAATCATTTTGTAATTTATGCGATATTTAGGTAATTCTAACAGCTGTATATTTGGCTGACTATTAAAATTTCTTTAATTTATCTTGACATCATCTTTGTTTTATATGGTACTTTTAAAATGAGAAAATATCTTCTTACCCTTTCAAGATACAAAAAATAGAAATACTATCAAGCCTTTCCTGACTTTCTTACCAAATATCAGTATCCTTGATGATAGAATAAATGAGGTCAGATGGAATTCCTGAGAATTTAGATGAAAGTTGAAGGGGGTGTAAAGAACATATAGCAAAAGGATAGATAGTGAAAGGGGAGGATGAGCAAAGGTAAGATGGCTTCTCATTGTGGAGCTCAATTCTGTTGTGTCAGGATCCACGACTATTGGAAACTCAAATGTCTGACACAATTTGTTTCTATTGCAGAAAACGGACATTGGACATCCAATTGCCCAGAGGAAAAAAATACAGTATACAGTTCAGCTCCAGTTATACACTTAGACCCTCAAAATCTAAGACGTCAAATTCCCAAAACATTAACATGTCAAATTAGCCTTTTGAATCTGAAAACACTACTTTTTGTTAGGAAAGAGGGGGGTCCAATTCTACTAGCAAGGAAGACACTTTTATATCTATTGATTAGTGTGGTCCCTTTGTATGTGCATTAATATCCACCAGAAAAAAAAAATACTCTGTTTTGTAAGTCTCTTCCTTTCCTGATCTTTCAGCCTTGGAGAGATCAATACAAGGGGTGGCAGGTTTCTTAATCTCCTTTTTATATCTTTTATATTAGGATAAGTAATGAACATGCTTTCTTACTATTTTCTGATTACTTACTGAATTTATTAGGAAAGCATCTATTGCATAAATTGGTTGTTAACATTTTGCAATTAAGGATGGCACAGGAGATCAACCAAGAAGCCAAATAGAATATCTCTGATCTAGACCTCCTTTGTGGGCAACCACTTCTCATGATGTAGTGATTCCAGTGAAAATAGACATCACTTCTTCAGGAAAAAAAAAACAATCCTTAAAGCCCCTGTCACACTGCACCAACGGATGCAAAGAGGATGTAAAACGGACAAAAAAGCTTGCCATCCGTTGGTTAACGCGATGTACTCACTGCCTCCGTTTTGCTTCCTCTCTATCCGTCCAGCATCCGTTTATTGACGTTTCATCCGCTCAGAAAGTTTTGAGC
>BHFT01026141.1:0-22878 GCA_004320025.1 Laticauda laticaudata
CATCTACTAGATGGTAATAGTTCAAAAAAAGGCTTCCCAGGATGAGATGGGTCTTTGAGAATGTTATCAAATAACGTGTTCTCAAATATGTGGGTCTCAGCCTTCTCCTGGTCAACATAACCTTATGTGTTTTCAGTTCTCCAATGTTTGCAGTTAGGAGATTGTTAAATGAGTTCAAGAGCCGGATTAAATTTGGGGTGTTTACTGCTTCCTGATCAGTCCTTACTGTATTCCTTCAGCCATCTTTCTGATATTGGGCAATTCCTTCTGAATGTTGGTGGAATACACCTTTTGATATTAGATCCTCTCTGTTACTTTTGCTTTCTTTTCTCCCATGTCAGTTGGTCAAGACATCCTTACTAGAACAACCCACTCAAGATATTCCAGACAGAATAGAATCTTAACACATTATTTTATTTTATTATTTCTTAAATTTATATGCTGCTCATCCCTTACATCTGTACCTTCAATGCAGCAGTTTTCCCAATTTTTTTTTACAATGCCTACATGATTTTAAACAGCGGATCATTCCACTTCTTTCTTACTCTTCATGTCCAAATGGGATTGGTCTCTGAAGGTTTGTAACCAGTAAAAATAAGATTCTTTGAGAGTTTCATGTTTTTCTGAAGAGACCTGTGCAGCAGGTGAGTTTACTGAAGGTTAGAAATGCTATTGTTTTCCAGGAATTTAATTCCTATCATTGTAAATGGCATTTTTCTTCAGTTCTTCAGAGTATCTGCTAAAGTATCCATCTTCCATATACTGTCAAAGGAAAGCCATTTCCAGACAAAGCAATAGAGTTCTTACAGTGTTTTGAATCCCACAGTTGTTTAATTTTTCATTGCTAACACCTGATCCTATATTAATTTATTTCCATAGTATAAACAACAGTAAACTTAGTTACATGCTTTTTCTTTCTGGAAATTATACATTAAACAACAAACAAAATTATCTGTTGATGTCCAAGCAATAAACAACTACATCTTTAAAAAGTTGTTGGTATTTCGCCTGCATTTTAAATTGCTCTTTCCATGAGAATTCATCTTGTCAAACACCATGCCAAAAGTCTCCTTTAAAATATTATTCTTGGCATAAATATAGCATCTGCCTTTCTCTCTCACACTCTCTTCTTAAAAGTAATGTTCCTAAAGATTAGAGCAAATGCTCTACTAAATATTCTCTGTAGAGCATTCCTATATCCATGTGTAGACACCCATATCCAGTAATCCAGTAACCCCTCGCATGATTTTCCTCCTCCTTCCCAGATATTTTATGAAGGATCCCCAAGAATAAAGGGATAACAACAAACAATGTTAGTGACAGATCATTGGTTTCTCATAGAGGAAAATCAGAGACTTTTGGAATGGTTGGTGGGAATAGGAACTTCTTTCTTCCACAAATCTTGTTTAATCCCATTGATTTATCACTATTGAACCTTGCATAGAGCTGCTTGGCCTTTTACAGAGAACCTAGCAACCCCGAGTAACTCTTAGCCATGAAAACTTAGCATTTTTCTTCACCAGCTAGCTAAAAAGCTTTGATGGAACTTTCTTTTTGGACAGGTAGAACTCAAAACTCGATTTAATTGCAAAAAGAAAATACCTAAAGCAAATCTGAAAATACATAACATACCAACTAAAAATTCAGCCTGGTAATCCTGCATTTGAAAGCAGTGTTATGTGAATGCTTTTGGTGTGCTGCAATGGTCCTACATTGTTCCTTTTCTGAAAGCTGTTAATGTAGGTGAGCATAGAAAAGTTAGAGGGGTCCTTAACTACTTCCTGCTGAGTTTAATGAGCTTGAAAGTGTTTATTTCATGCTCATAAAAATCTTTATTATTCATGTCGATTCAGATGATAGTGTAGGAACAAATCACCATTTGTCACTGGGAAAGTAATACATTTCAATTAGTACTTTATTTATTCAGTTAAACATTTTAAGCTGATTAGGGTTTTTCCCCCTATTAACTGGCCAATCTCACTTCTTGAGCATGCCAACTTCAAGTTCCACTGTCTCCTTGGCCTTGCCAGCAGGATAGAAAAGAGGAGGTGAGAAGTTTTTTGCTTATTTCTTTCCATCGTCCTTTCTTCCCTACCCCCTTCCCCCCCCTCGATTTTCTCATCTTGGAAGTACAGCATTTGGATCCTTCACAGAAATTTCTTGAACTTCGATCTGGGGAGCTGGCTAGGCTGCAGGAAATAAATTCAATATAAAATTTTCTCCATGAAGGTCAGAGTCCAACTCCCGTCTCAGAGGAATACTTTGGTTGGACATATGATTGCAAGCTAAATTGTACTTTTATAAATTTGCATATAAATAATTTTGGAGTTCAGACTTATCCTAATTTTCCTTCTGTCAATTCTCCTTGGTAAATTTTCCACAATGATCTCCACACAAAAAAAAAAAGAAAAGAAAAATTAAATTACTAGTGATCTCCATGTTGCTTACTTGTTTTAAAAATTAAAATGTTTATTTTAAAATGCAGGCATTAAAATATTAGAACTATTATAATGAAAAACTGAAAGAAAAATAATAAAATCAATGGTAGAATAGAGGCTTGATCTGATTTCAACCTTAATTCAAACTTGAGCTATCAGTCCACTTAGATGTTCAAGCAATTGCTTATCTGAATGGACACTCCTACAAGTGAACATTTGAATGGCAAAATTACTTGTTCATTTCAAGGCTATGGAAATATATTCCAGTTTTGGGGGATATCAGATTTTTAAAAAATAAAATATCTGCTGATATTTATAGTGATATTTCTTAATTGAGACAGATTTAAGCTGCAAACAAAAATGCTATTGAATTTTGTTGCATAGCTGCAATCCCATATTTGCTTATAACTTACAGGTAAATAAAAACAATCTCTGAATTCCTTACCAACCTTTAATCTCCCATTGCTGTCTAAAATTCTCTTGTACCAATTTAAATACATAGCAATTTGCTGTCTACAGTCCCTTGTATAGATTGTCATGAACAATTATTGGAAAAACAAATATTCCTAAACTAGGTTCTGAAACATAAGAAACTATTTCTAAAAATGGAAGGGGGGGGGGAAATCACTGAAAGGAAGTGGGGCATGGGGCATTTCGAGATTGGGAAAGCCTTGGGAGGGCCAGGGCAGGCCTCCAATCACCTTCCCCACCCAGGAGGCATCCTGCATTCCATTTAACAACTTGCACATTTGTTCTATGTTTCTTTGGGGAGAGCAGGGATGGAGGTTGTTAAGTGACATGTTCACCTAATGACTGATGCAACATATGACCATAATGGACAGGCTTCATTATGGTCATATCTCAAGGACTACCAATACAGAACTACCTGTACAACAAATTAAAGAAATATTTCACCAATGTTTTATACCACCGACAGGTATCACTATAGACACACTAGGAACTCTGACATGTTCTTTATCATCTGTTCTTTCTCTTTCTTGGTGGGAAATTGCTGTGGGAAAAGGTTGCCTTGATATTATTCCTGAACATCCTTGAAGAGTTAGTTCCTTATCAGTGCACATTAAGCAACATGCTATGATTGAACATTTGACTGCAGAAACAGTGCTTTTAATTGAAATTCATTGCTGATTTATGGTGATGGTTAAATTTATATGAATGCTATGGGCTGTTGAGCCCAACAAAAATTTAAAGATGGTGAACTGATTAGGAGAGATTATTTGGGACAGCAACCAAGTTTCCCATGAAAAAGGTTGATGAATTTCAGATGACTCAAAGGGAATTTGCTGTCAAGCTTGGCATTTCACAGGAATGTATATGTCACATTATTGATGTTCTTCAATATTAGAAAATTTGTGCAAACTGTTCCTCTCATGCTGATGGCCGAGATGAAAGCTTCAAGAGTTGAAATTTGCTAGCAATTGTCATCCTATGAGAATGAAGGTGAGGAATTTCTTTGCAGCATTGTGACAACCGACAAAGATTATGATGTAGAAACAAAGTGATAAGCCAGGAAATCTTGTCAGAAAACTTTAACAGCAGAGAGGGGGGGGACGGAGGGAGGGAGGGACGGAGGGAGAGAGAGAAAAAAAAAACTTTCAAGAAAACTCTTGGCTCACTTTTGGTGATAATTATTTATGTGAACTTCCTTGAACTTGGCAGAACTATCAACTGAGTATGCTATTCAACCCAAAACTTTGAAACAACAATTAAGAAGAGTTAATAATAATTTATTAAACTTGTACATCACCCAAATCCCAATTTTAATTAATAAAGATTTAATCATTTTGTGAGAACCAGAATTTGTCCCAGCAGATATGTCCATTTTAGGCCTTTTCAAAGATCAAGAGAGATCCAGGTCCTTTCCTGTTTTTGAAGTTCCCAGTGCAAATATATACATATACACATGTATACACACACACACAAATAACAAAATCTCTAGTTCCTATTGAAAAAATTGTGAAATGCTCTTACTTAAAAAAAATAAGACACAGGGACAAATAGGAAGAGAGAGAGAGAAATATTGCTTTAATAATTATAATTCTGCTTTAATAAGCATTTTAAAGGTATGTCATATACAGCACTTTGGGAACATCCAACTTCTTTTGCAATTACCTTTTGAGGCTTCCCCTCCTTATGGAGGGTGTCAAGATGATGCTTTTCTGGCCAAACTGTCATGTCAGCAGTCTTCCTGATTGTGATTCCTACCTGAACCAGACTGAGAACATCATTTAAAGGCTCAGGAACCGCTTTGCAGGTTTATGCTGAACTTAGCTGATTACGAGTGGGGCCACTTGGAGCACTAGAATATTGAACCTTTTCACAATATTCTACATTTTTCTGGCGCTTGTGGAGTTGGGGTTTTCATGAGCTGTAAGCCAATAATCATCTCAATTATGACAAATCACAACTTAACTAACCTGGCTTTGGCATGAATTCGAGTCTTCTTCATATATTTAGGTTTTCACCTTTTACTGTATATACTCGCATATTAAGCCGAGTGCTCGCCATATTAAAAAGCCGACCCTTAAAAAACTGGCCAAAATGACGGCAATTTGGCAAAAAACTCACATTAAAATTAGAGGAAATTAAATAGAGGAAGGAAAAAACAGAGGGAAAAGTCCGGCAGGGCAAAAAGCTTTTGCAGCTCCATGCGTCCATCCAGGGAGAAAGGCTTGCCAAAGGTCCAGGCGAGGGCTTGCAGAAGGTCCAGGCGAGAGGGCTGCAAAGGCCAGAGGCGAGGGCTGCAGCAGCGACTTAGCCATGGCACTTGCCTCGCAGCGACTCGATCAGAGCAGCTAACTTAAGCCATGGCGTTCACGCGATGAGAGTCTTGGCTCTCATCGGGCAAGTCTGGGCAGCGGACTTCGCGCGATGAGAGCCAAGACTCTCACTCGCCGCGAAGCCGCCACGCTAAGTCGCTGCCGTCCACGCAATCAGATTTGATGCTGCGATTATAGCCCACCCCCAAATTTTGGGAAAAAAAACAAGCATTTCTAAAGTCAGCTTATATGCGAGTATATACGGTAAGTTGCATTACTGAAATAAATGAACTTTTGCACGATATTCTTATTTTTTGAGTTTCATCTGTATAGTAGTAACAAGTTGTTGTTTTTTTTAAAAAAAGCTGTTTCTTGTATGTGGATTTTAGTGCACTTAGTGATTTAAACTTCGATTATAGGTAAACTCTCTATGTGTGCGTGAGATAGACAGACAGACAGATAGACAGACAGACAGACAGACAGACAGACAGATATAGATATAGATAGAACTAAATAGATAGATATAAAGATAGATATAGACATGTATGTGTGTGTGTGTGTGTATGTATATGTGTATGTATGTATGTATGTGTGTATGTATGTATGTATGTATGTATGTATATATGTATAATACAAGCTAGATGCATACACAGAAATAGACATACACAACCAGGAAGTTCCATCCACAGGAAGAAAATTTGTGATTGGAACATTCCAGGAACCGAAAGGAGGAAAAGTATCCAATGGGACGGTGTGGTAGCTTGGAGTCTAGACTGTATAATTTGCAAGCTGTTGACAAAGGCTTTCAGTCAGGTCAAGATTTTTTAAAACCGGATTAGAGTCAAGCTGGCATGAGCAAAGGAGTAGCTTACATAATAAGTCCCAATATTCCCTATGACAAATAAAATATGAATACAAGTGGCTCCCAAGTTGTGAATCCTGGATAAAGTCATATTATCAGGCAGAGCTGCTGCATTTTGCCAGAACTTTCTTTTCAAGGCTACAGGAAAAAAAAATTGCTGAGCTTTTTCATATATCTGCCAAAGACAACAACAGGAATAATGGATATATCTACCAAAAACCAGTAATTCCAACCTTAAATTCTAAGGCTGGTATAACAGAAGGATCTGTTTTCTGATATTAGTTCAAAAATCTTTCATTTCACTCCTCATAAAGTGCTTGGCATGACTTTATTGTATAAACATGCACCGGGCCACATTTTTTTCCTTCCATTTTAAAAATATATAATTCCCACCTTTGCTAGAATGAAGTAGGAACTAGTCCTGGAAATTTTATTTCATTTATTTATTTATTACAATTCTGAACTGTCCACCTCCTTCAAAGAGATATATGAGATTATGCCACTTTATAATTTATGTCCTTATAAGGAGTAAATTACAGGCAGACATTTTGAATATCGTGCATACACACCAAAAAACTATTCTACAATCACTGCTGTCTTGTTAAGAGATCATTGTGATTCCATTAAAAATCATACTGATACCAAGAATGATTAATTTGACACCGTTTCATCTTAAAGACAATCTGTGTTCTGTTTCTATGTTATGAGGAAAAGAAATTTCTGATTTCTACATAGTACTTGGACTCTTATTCCCATTGGTCCTAGCTACCATTATTGGAATGCCAATCCAATGACATCTAAAGCATTATAAGTTGCCCAGAATGGTTTTTAATTTAAAGTGTATGTAGTTTTTGATTCAACCAAGTTCATAGGTGGGCCCACATAGAAAGTTGCCTTCGTGGATACAGTGCTCTATTTAGCGAGAACTGAAACCTTTACAAAATTAAAGGTTTTCTCAATTTTTAGCTGGAGATGTTGAGAAGTGAATCTGAGAGTCAGACTGCAATGTTTGTATTCTGCTAATGAATTATGGCTGCTCTGACTACAGTCTCTGGAATCTAAGCATGATCAGTATGGGTTAAGGGTAATGTGCACAGTTCATTCTTTTACAGGAGGAGGAGGAGGAGGTGGTAGTGATTCCAAAGATTTTAGTGACTCCCTGATTATAAATAAACCTTGTACCAATGTCTAGTAAACACTCAGAAACAAAATAAAATTGGAAAGATGACGAAACATATTTTGATTAGTAGTCGAAGATAGACTTGCAGCTTTCTTCCTCGACATTTAAAATTATACAATGTATTTTAAAAATTGGGATCTGCTTGCACAAATCATGCAGCTTGCAGAATTCATTTTTTTTGGTGCAGAAGTCTCATGAATATAAAGTGCATGATGCATAAGGTACTGTTTATGACCATCTAAGAAACTATTATAAATAAGCCGACAGCTCAGATTCGAGACCTGAGCACTGTGCAATGGGCTGAGCTCCTGTTCGTGCCCCGACTCCTGCACACCTAGCAGTTTGAAAGCATGCAAATTTGAGTAGATAAATACTACTTGGTGGGAAAGTAACAGCATTCTGTGCGCCTTGGTATATAGGCATGCTGGCTATATGACCATGCTGGCTCCCTTGTCTAAGAAACAGTATGACAGCTGCCCCCAGAATCATAAATGACTGGACAGGGGGTAACTTTACCTTTTCATAATACAGCACAATTACACAAAATAGGAGAGAATAGTGGAATCGTCAGGACTGAGTATATCATAAGAGAAATTGTGGCATTCTTTTTTTTCCATCCAGGCTTTTGGATATTTTAGATATAAGGTTAATTTTTTTCGATATAATGGATGGTAAAAATACGCATTAGCCTAGATCCTTAAAATAAAGATTGAGAATTTTCCAATAAGGAAGGTTCATGAATTTTGTCTTCCCTGCAGCTATCTGTCTGACTGGAAAAAATATTTTTATTTATTTATTTTATTTGGTTTGTCAATTGCTCAAAAGATAATAGGTATAAGTAAAAACATAGTTATAAATACATGGATACATATAAGAAAAATAAAAGAAACAATAGGAAAGGGATGGTAGGCACATTGGTGCGCTTAGGCACCAACGTTTTTGTATTTTTGTATTTTGTACAATTTTGTAGTTGGCAAGATGAGTTTTTCTGAACAATGCAGTAAGGGTAGAGGGAGGGCATGGAAGACTAATGGTGCAGGTGAACTTGCCTGAAATTGGAAATTCAATTTTTATTTTAACACTTTTTAAGAATATTTCATTTCCAATGTATTTTTTCCTCAAATGTTCCACTAAAACAAAAGATTGAACGATTATCACATTTTTCAGATAAATGTCTTTTTCATGCAGTCTGTTCTGAATAGTGTGCCAGCCTTCTTGCTAAACAAGGAAAATGTGCTAATCTATTTGTGCCCCAGCAGATAACACAATAAACCTTAACCAGCTATAGCCTGCTGGTTTTTAATGTTAGCCAATATCTCAGCCGTCATTGTTTTGGCTGGTTCATTGAAATTTCCTCTGTGGTATTTGTGTTTTGATATATGACATTTAAAAAAAGCTTCAAAAAAACCCAGGGTAGCTCCATTGGGATGAGAGCTAAGCTGTCTTCACCCACTATAGCGAATTAAATCCAAAGGGAGTATAAATAAAGCTAGGGATAAAAGAAATACTGCAGCTGGAACAAGCTCTGGTAAATAAATTTCCCATATACCAATAATACAAATTTGGTTAAGGCATTCCTCTTTTGTCACAATTCATTCATGGCATGGGTATAACATTATACAGTGCTTTTCTGCCCATCCAGAAAGTGGGAGAGAAGAATGCATGAGTATTTATAAATTGTATCCTTTCTTACTCTTTACAAGGGGACATTTCAGGCAAAAATTCTGTGCTTTGTAGAGCTCTTCCTTCTGCAGTTTCACTGTATATTTCCTTTCATTATGAGTAACCACTGTTGGGGGAAATGGCCATGTAGCTGTGTGCTAAAGGGAAAGGGAAAGAAACCTGATGAAACCTGATGATGCCTTAACTGCTAATGCTTTAAGAAAGATTAAGGTGTTCAAGGCTGAGCAAACAATATGAAATTGGACAGCAGCACTCTGTCAATTAGTTTGGAACAAGGATGACATACTTTAAATGTACAATGGCTAAGAGAATTGCAAACATTCAAAACTAGTCCATCAACATGTGTGTACTAAGGAACATTGTGAGGTAACAGGAGATAAAAACAAATTGTGATTCTTGTCTCATGTAGTAACCTTTCCCAAAACCTCTCCTCCTACCATATATTTGTTTCAGGCAATAGGAAATTTTGATCTGTTTGAGTATAATATAATTAGCAAGGTCATTTCTTGGTTATATTTATCACTCAGTAATGGGACTTGGGGTTATATAATTGCTTGAATCTAGCTGAATCGTTTGATATGCGTTGCTCTTTTTCCAGGCAATATTTTACTTCTCCAGGCTTCTGAGGTTCTATGAACCAATGCAAAGTGCTAAGTTTGACCCAAGGCAGGGGTTTGTTTTGCTGTGTTCAAACAACCTTTTAAATTTCTGGACTACTACATTTGTCTTCATGGAACTCCGTAGTGGATATTTGAGTCCTTTCTCTGCACCTTTGCCAAAATTATCCTTTTTTTCCCCGCCTCAGTGCTGTTAACATGGATATAATTTACATAACTTCCAACACTTCACTGAATCCAAGAAGGTTAAGAATCAAGTCAAAACTGAAATCTGTTTTGTTTGGTTTCTGCCTCTTAAGAAACCTTAGAGCTAGCTAAGTAAAGGTATGTGGGTACATTGTTTGGAGAATGTTGTTTTAAAAAACTTATTTGGGATTCCATAGTGAAAAATGAGAGCATGTCTTCAAATAGAGAACAAGTACTATGAATGATTTTGAGTTTTTAATGAAAGAAGGAACATTTGTATTAATACAGCGATTAACCAATGGATTTGATAATTAAATAGGCTTTTTAATCTCTCTGCTCCTCACACGTAACACTACTGGTGACCATTTAATTTCATGCATATTTAGCCACAAAATATAGTTCAGTGGAGGTGGTATAGCCAGATTTTATATTTTCCATATTTATATAATACCCATGTCCATTCTGGATGAAAACCAGTCTATTATGTTCCTGAATGGAAGAGAAATCAAATAAAATGTAAAGTGCCTATAACCATAGTTCTGTCCCAGACCATGGAAGTCACAGACACACAGATAAGTTTCATAGTTTTACTCAAAAGTTTTCAGACAGAACTCTAATGGCAAAAGGTTCAAACAAACAAGAAGGCAACTAAGGAATTGAGGACCATGATGGTGAGGTATGGAGAGTTGTCACCAACATATCCATGAGGAACACAGCTCCCTTACAGATGGGAGGCATGACTCTGATTTGTTCCTTTGACTAGGCTGGATTCTTTCTGACCAACCGTCTTAACTGAGTGCCACCCTTCTCATCTCTCACCTTTGTTCCACTCTTCTCATCTCATGGTGGACATTTTCACTTGGGGAGAGGTGATGGCTCCACCACTTTGCCTTCTAAGGCCAGTAATATCTGCCTTTTCTGGTTGTTAGGTAATCCTACTCTTTCTGCCTGCAACTCATCCACCTCAGGCTGATTTCCTCTTTATCTGCTGAGTATGGGCTGGCCATAATAGAGAAACTGTAAGCTTCCTAGACCAAGCTAAATCCAAAACCAGCTAGTCCTAGAAGCTGGGCATTCAGGTCAATCGACCATCAATAAACGCATAGAGATAAACCATAGTAACACGCCATTCAAAGATGACAATTAAAAAGTTAAGAAGGCAACAAAAAGACTAAAATATCTCCTCATCAGCAACCAATACTCAGTTTAGCAGGGATAAGCACTAACCAAGCAGAAAACAATACCTTAATCATGGAGCTACCAAGTAGAAAATCACACCTTGACAATAGTGGCAGGGCAAGCTACTACCTATAAACAGGGAGCAAATTCACACTTATTAACCCTGAGGTTGTTACCTGGTCAGGTGATGAAACATCTTCAATCAAACAACCAAAATCAAAGAACACTAAAGACTTCACTGTTTTGTGTGTGTGTGTGTGTGTGTGTGTGTAGCTTACATATTGTTCAATAACAGAACATCCATGATCTGATAATCCAGTATTTTCCACAAATATCTACTTTGCAACTCAGACCCAGCTTTGTATTTAGATTCTCCTTTTTGGCTTCTTCATATTTAAAGAACTATAACATATGGAACCTCTCATATTTCTCAATGGAATGCATTGTGAAGATTGTGGAAGAGATGTTTAGTTAATAAAATTGGGATAAGTTTCAGATAAAACCTTTGCCTAACAGTATTGCTATTATGTAATAGATGTCAACAAGATTTAAAGGCATACTGCTCCTTCCTCAGAGGGTTTATTTTCCCATTTCCATGATATATGTTTAGCCTTTATAATTCCTACAGTGATTCAAATTAGTCTTCTAGCAAATAGCTTTCCTTTCAGAATAATTGTTTCATAATATGAGATGTTATCAATGGTATCAAACATTGACACCGTGTGCCTCTTGGTGCTTGTCTTCTGAAAGCTAATAGCAGTGAAAATATCGTTTTAGAAACTTTTGCTCTGTCCATCTGGTCCATCTATTGCCATTGTTCTAGCTAAATAGAGGTTAGCTCTCAACCTTTACATTATCATAGAAAATAATGGTAGATGCAAAGTATGTATAAAATGTACTTGCCAACCTTCCTATGTTCCTAGCTCAGATTCCCTGAAAGAGGTTTTGCGAACCTTGTCTCTTCCTCTTAATCTGGACTGCCTAAAGACATCCAAAGGACTGGACATGACCTTCTAGTAGTCCATCAAAAGTTGTTACCAGATTGTATTTTTTAGTGGAACAGAAAAAGATAAAGAGAAAAATGCATGGTATTTAACCATAGTAGTGTCTTTAATTGCATTAAATTTTAATCTCACTTAAATATAAATCAATGAAATCTAACATTATTATTACCTCAACATCTAGCTATGTTGACTCATTACTGATAATGGCTACTGGAAATGCCTTATCCTTTTATAAATAGAACTCATGAGGTTCATGTTTAACTTCAGATGTTCTCGTCTCTGGGATTAAGCAGTCCCCATTTACAAGGGGCAGAATGTCCTTGAAAGAAGAGAACAGCAAAGCAGGAAATAAGAAAAAACGTTGGTTCCTTGTTCATAAAACTCCATGTTTTTGCTGCCATTACTGCTTTGAATTTCAACAGAATCGCACCAATTCCTGGTATCTCAAGCAAGCACAACCATAGTTGGTGGTGATTGTGCCCAGCAAGAACACAGAATGGTCCATGTTAAAATGGATAAATTGCCTTTAACGTTATGGTTCCAAATCATAAATGGAAATATCAGAAATATTCAGATATGGCTTCCAAAATGTTGAATTACACGTTTTTGAAAATGTCCCTGGATTCCCATAACATGGAACATGGAATGTATTCTACCTTTACACTCATTACAGTAGAAATCATGTCAAATGTCAATCAAACGTCTTGGTTTTTGGCTTCCATGAGAAATGGTGATAAATAAGTTGGTTGCATTTCCTAGGACTATTTAAACATATCAAGATATAGCAAGGTATATACTGCTGCTCTTCCTGGTGCTCTAGCAGAATGAATGGGCTATTTGGCAAGGCACCAGTGATATCACTGGAGTATCATGGAACCTTCTTTGGTCTGCTGAGGCATCAAGTAGAGTTCCGATATCCACAACTTTTATTCCCCAATCTTCTACTTCTCTTAACTATCTTCTACCTTTTCCATCCTAAACCATGTTTGTTTATGAGATGCTGTGCTCTCTATAAATATGACAATGTAATTTTATTTCAAAAACTGAATCTACTTTTGTTTGAAAATACATATATCGAGAAAAAATATTGTAGAAATCCATGTCTAAGTTCATACTTGACTAACTGCCATTAATAAAATTAAAAGAAAATGATAAAATAGACTAAAGTATCAAGTAAAGAAAGAAATCCCGAGCAGCATTGATTTAACAAGAGTCCTGTCCAAGTTTAGACTAAACTGCTTTTTAAAAAAATACTAAGGTGGCAATCTATCATTTTCATTAAGTGTATTTAATGGTTTGTTTTTCAGGATTATTTCCTTCTTGAAAACAATTCTTTGTACTGTTGTCTGCAACTGGGAAATCCCCATTTCTTTTCCTCCTGCTTTTTTCTTCATTTGAATTTGAACCAGTTTGTCAGTATACAGCAGTCAATATTATATTACAGTACTTGGATGAACAGCCCAACCCTAAAATGTGAAAAGACCCGGAAGGCAAAATTCAAAGTCTTAGATCATTTTGAATAGATACAGGTCTGAGTTAAACAGCTAGGCTTGTGCTGTTAATTTCTCACAGACAGCAGTTCTCCAGAGATACAGAAGTTGTTTTCCAAGTCCATTACTTCATATTTTTGTTCATTGAAGAATGTCAGAGATTTATAATTTAGAAAACTGCCCCATAGTAGATTAAGCGTTTTGTCCATCATTGCCTATTGTTCTTGATGGTCTTCGGCAGAGTCTAAAACTATTAAATATATAAATGAGATGCAAACCTAAAACTTTTGTTCCTTGAAAATATAGACTCTTGAATTTTCTTGTTCTCGTGAATCACCTTAATCCATCACGAAGACAAGGAAGCTGGGATGGAACAGGAATCCTAGATTTAGGAGATTTAGTTGCAACCAGCCCTAGATCTGCCTCAGATTAAAATCATTGCATGCAATGAGTTGTGCTATGCACAACAGCAAGATGATATTGTACAGATGCCCTTAAGCAGTCAGTTTAAATCTCCCCCCCCCCCCCTTCCTGGCCATTCANCCCCCCCCCCCACTTCCTGGCCATTCAGGGATGAAAAAGATCTAGAAATAAGTTGAGGAATATGCCTCCTCCTTACTGTGTCTGAAGTAGTGGTGATCCCTAATTGTACTGTGTAAAGACATAGTCTGGAGGACTAAAAAATAATAATCAAGAGAAGACTAACAGATTTGTCCACATCTGTGCAGTGCATGGAAGTCAGTTAGTTGGGTGGGGGAGGGACTATTCTTTCAACTCTGCTATGTAAGGTTATGTTTTACATACTTATGAACTACATGCTTATGAACTACAGTACATCTTGTGGGACCTAGACAATGTGCCTTCTCTTTTGTAGCCCTCATCCTCTGGAGCAGCTTTCCCCCTAGATATAAGGATGGTGCTTTCCCTCCTAGGGTTCTGAAAAGCTTTGAAAACCTGTCATTTGGTCCAGGTCTAGAATGGATGTTTATTATTTGTTGAAGAGCCCTTTTTTGTTTTATTTTTCTTTTGTTGACTAGACTGTCTGTTTAATTTTTTTCTTTTCTCTTTGTCTAACTTTGTACCCTACCAGAGACCACTTAGGGCAGTTAATAAATTAAAATAAAGAAGAAGAATTCACTGAAAGGTGACAACTTTCCAAGGAACAAGTAAGTTACCCAATAATAGTCTTCAGCACCTTTCAAATCAATAAATATATTATCACAAAGGGGTTACAGTTAGGTCCTCATTATTGAAAAGGGAACTATTGATGTGTTTATTTTTTAGGTTATAAAACCCTCATGAGGATATTTTAACTGAACAAATGATATTTCTTTAAAGAAACAAAATGACTTTAAAAACCATGATGCATTAATAATGAAGCTGTGCAAGCTATTTAGATCTTGGGGGGGGGGGAAGTTCCTACTACTTTAAGAGTTTCATTATGTTTAATGAATAAAACGTCTGTTAGGAGACTGTTGTGTTGCATTATTCTGAGAATAAAACAACTTTGCATTGTTGCAGGAAAGATGAGCTATTGATGTAATATCAATCGTCTAGCAACCTTTATTATGCATAAATCAATCTTCCCCAACTTGTATTTAGGAGTACAAGTCTGGAATGCCCCATGTTGTCTGGAAATTCTGAGAATTAAAATCCCAAATCAGATGGAGAACATGAAGCTGAGTAAGCCATTAATGAATATAATAGAAGACAACACTCATCCACTATCACTAGGCAAATTGGCAAAAAATACAAAAACCAATAACAGTAGAATTAACTTCATAGCCCCTTTTCTGTTCAAGGATTATACAGTTTATATAGTTATATTTAGAAGAGACTAGTAGCCTGAATGGGACTTCAAATCTGACTGATTGAGGTTCTACAGATGTCCAGAAAATTTAATTATCCTGAAAAAGCATGATATCAAGCTTTACACTGTAATGAGAAAAAGTATATTTTAAAAATTGATTTGAAATATTTGACCAATTACTTTTGGCATGAAAACTGGCTCAATACCAGCATTTTTTTTTGCTTCCTCTGGAGAAAGTTTACTGAATATAGGATGCAAAATTATGGAATTATACTTTGATAAAAATATAAAGTTATATCTTTGCTGTCATTCAATGATCATCTGGATTTTTGTAGTTTAGATCTGGTGACCTTTGGAGGAATGGTTGCAGTTCTACTCAAAATATAATTGCAGAAGAAAGACATATTAAACCAGAGGTTGGAGTGATGAATGTTCATGTTAATACTGTTGTTGTCTTGCCAGGCAACATCAGCACATTGTTCTTTGTGTTTTCATATACAAGCCAAAAGTGATCAATATGGCTAGAAGATAATTTGATGCTCCAGAGTTCCCTAAGGCTGCCCACCTTGACGGAAAGAAAACAGGAGTGCTCCTGTTTATCAAGGAAAAGAAAAACAGATAGAAACAATACTCTTCACTTGCTACTTAAGAAAAGTCAGTGCCTTTCCACTTTCCCTGTTTTCCATCTTGAGCCACAGTTCCATTTACATTTAGTATATCAGGTTATGGAGACTAGTCCTTTTCTTTGAAAGCATATTTAGTAACACTTTTTAAAAAGAGACATATTGAAACTAGCCCAAGCTGTTTTATAATTTTATTGGAAAAGGCTTTCAGCATGAAGTTTCAAAACACAAGTCAAAATTACCAAATCAATATGTGTATCGATTTGGCAATATGCAAGCAGATACTCTATCACAAAGTTAATTTAGTTGATAAATTATAAAATCAGTGCCGTTATCTAATGGAGGAGATTTTATATATCATTACATACAATCCCTTCCTGGTCTTGGAAATTCAGAACTTTTTCAGGGAGAATTGTGTATTTTTTGTCCCAAACTCAAACAAGCCAAAGGTGCTTTGTTTTGGACCCTTCTTGTTCATTCTGTTGAGTGAATGGTTCATTAGATGCCTATAGATGCCTACTGGAGCCAGAAATACAGAATATAAACTTAAATATCAATATAGTAAGCATGCAATTCTGTAATAAATTACTTTTTCTTTTTGTGTTTTTGGATTCTGTCAAGTAAAATGGAAGAGAATAAGAAAGAGGAAATAATTAAGTTGGTAAAACAAATGAGAGAAATAGTGTTAAAATCACACAACTGAAGAGATTGCTCTGAAATATGGTAAAAATATGTCCTATAGATAATGAAGATCATAGTGATTAAAGTTCCAAGATTCTCAGAGTAGTATTTTATATGTTCTCATCTATTTTAATTCTAGACTGATTCTTTTTAAAGGATGGTTTATTGGGTGAGGTTGTATAATATGAATATTAGTTCTTGAAATAATTAGTTTCAGGTATGATTGAAGATTCTGCTTGATGGGTACATGGTTTTGATGAGAAATGTGAATACAGAAAGTGGCATCAAATTATGCACCAAATTAGAAAACTTTCCACATTTCATATTATGAAATGGTCAGGGCCTTTTATTTTATATACTAATTATATACTAACAATACTAATGCTGTGACGGTCATTTTGAAAAATCCTTTCTTAGTGAGCACTTAGAAGCCAAGAGGAACATACATGCCAAATCTCAAGCTTGTGGGCTTTATGGTTCTGGAGATTTTGTGATAATGCGTGAGTGGTATTTTGCTTTTATATAGAGAGATTTGAATCTTTCATCCCAACATATTAATCCAGCTAAAATTTGAATCAAAAATGAATTCTCTACCATCAGACCATTGATGTAGCTGATATTTCTGATCCTCTTAATTCAGGAAGATAACAACACAGAGTTTTATCCAACAATTATTCCTAGACAAGGAAGAAGTTAAGCAAGCCTAATGGGGAGTAGGCAAGAGGAACATACTGAGAGCATGTGTCCCAAAGCAGGGACATGCCTTCTTTCTTCTTAGCTCTCTAGGCACTGAGAGCAGTGCCTCTCCTCATAGGTAGTTTCTAGTACTTCTGGATTACAGTATGTTCTAAAGGTGGTATTCAGCAGGTTCTGACCAGTTCTGGAGAACCAGTAGTGGAAATTTTGAGGATTTCAGAGAACCAGCAAATACCACCTCTGACTGGCCCCACCCCCATCTATTCTCTGCCTCCCGAGTCCCAGCTGATCAGCTGGGTCTTCTTTGGTTGCCCTGCACTGGAGAACGAAGCTGGAAAGCAGGTTAGTGGGGTGGGGAGGGAATGAGGATTTTACAGTATCCTTCCCCTGCCACCACCCACCAAGCCAGGCTATGCCCACCAGGCCATGCCCACAGAACCAGTAGTAAAAAAATTTGAATCCCACCACTGCATAGCACCCTCCAACTGTGCATCTACACTGCCTTTGGCCATTCTGATTGCCAAGTGTGAGACTCATAGCCCAACATATCTTGGGCCTACCAGGAGGAGAAGGATTGATCCAAATCATGAAAGAGAAATTAAATGTCTTCTGATGCTTCAGCTGAGTTCTTCCACAGAACCATGTTTACAGTATTCCAACTGAGTATAGGGATTTTGAGAAGTCCATTTCCCCCACTTCAAGCAAGGTGTGGAGTGATTGAGATATCTGAAGCAGGATTGAGACAGGTCTGAAGCAATAAGCCATGTCTACAATATGTTGAAGGGGACACAGTGGCTCAGTGGCTAAGACGCTAAGCTTGTGATTAGACAACTTTGGCAAGTTAGGTCAGCAGTTTGGCAGTTCTAATCCCTAGCACTGCATAACGGAGTGAGCCCTCATTACTCGTCCCAGCTTCTGCCAACCTAGCAGTTCAAAAGCATGTAAAAATTAAAGTAGAAAAATAGGAACCACTTTGGTGGGAAGGTAACAGTATTCCATGTGCCTTCGGTGTTTAGTCATGCTGGCCACATGACCATGGAGACATCTTCGGACAGTACTGGCTCTTTGGCTTTGTAATGGAGATGAGCACTGGCCCCTAGAGCCAGAAACAACTAGCATGTATGTGTAAGGGGAACCTTTACCTTTACAATATGTTGAAGTGCCCTAGACAAATTGATCAGAATAGGATTCTTCATAACTATGTAAAGATTGATGCCAAGTTTGAGTAAACTGTCCAAGAGATATTGTTCATGACCTTGTTTTCTCTTCTTGTACTCAAGATCTTTATACACCAGGACCTGGATCATGCAGACCAGAAGGTGCAATCTGTTTCTAACTGAAAGGCCATGTTTGCCCTTTCAGTGGACAATCATGTAGGGAGTAATTTCTCCCTTCTGTCACATTAAAAGTATAACTTGGAACAACTTTTGGTAATCATAGGAGCTGCAACTCAAGTCTTTGAGGGTCCACCTAGAATCCTGGGGTTCCAGAATTCCATTCCAGAATGAAATGCATAAATAACGTCTCTAAAATAAAGGACAGTTCAGTGACATTTGACTGCACTGTAATTAACTGTTCTAATTGTTAAGAAGGTAAGCCTCCGAAGTGACATTTTTAAAAATATGCATTGGTTGGCCTGTCTAGAGACATAATCTTGATTTGAGCTTTTCTGCTGCTTACTTTCTTCTCTTTTTTCCCATTGAGTGCAGTCTAACTATGTACAGTGCTTCTAAAATTCTACTGTTTGTTTGTAACCTTTAACCTGGTGAAATGATGTGTTGTAAAGCAACTATTTTTGAGCCAAAGTACTTCAAAATGGACTATCTTACAGAATGTGTCCAAAATCCAGGACCCATGACTTCTGTGGAATTGAATTTTGGAAAATTTATAAACATTTGACGACATGAAAATTATCATAAAGGATTGTATGACATAATACAAAATTTCACAAAACATTTCCTGTAGACAGCTCCTGATATTCGACTATGCAGAGGCTATTTCTCAAGGTAGGTATGTCTCTGAATTACCTCCCTAAATTTTAAATAACTTTTCCAGTGAAGGCACTTCATTAAGAGCTCTGCCACTGTTGAAGGTTTTGAGGCATCTGGTAAGGAAATATCGCTGAAATAATGATCTGATGGGTCACAGGTTATTTAGACAGCCACAATCTGGATAGCGCAGAAAATCTGCACATACAGAAATACATATGTAGCTCTTTGCATTAACTGATGATTTCTTTTTAATTAGAAGTATCCAAACATCTAATGGTCTCAAATACAAATCCATATTTTGGATGGGGACCCTAAATGGAAAACTGTGGGGCTCTGCCACTGAGCTCCCCATGGATTTTACTCAATATTTATTTTATTACTAAATAGCATCTCACAGGTTCAAAAACAATATTTATTTTATGATAGTGGTGGAAGAGGACCAGTGATTTTTCCCCATAACCAATCATTTTATTTTCTATATGCGTCTGCTGTGGGGAAAAACCAAACAAACCATGCAATCCAAAACAGTGGATCCAAAAATCTTAAAATCTGTTTCTGACATATCACTTGAAAACTGGAAAGGTGTACATTTTCCTGTCCACTTGAAAAAAAGAAAGAAAGTCACTCCTTCATTTTTATCTCCATTTATCCAAAATATTACTCTCTTTCTGATTTAATACAGGGAAATTTTAATTATTTTCAGATCTTGTCTGAAAAAGGTTGAAAACACCCATGGTTAATTCTACAGACATACAGCAATACTGCCCTCTTTTGGTGACAGAGAATATGTGCATGAAAAGCTGTGCACATATCTTACATTAAAACAATAAGTGAATCGATTTATTCTGTTTGTATCAACACAGAAATAAATCCCATTGAGTTCAACTTTTACTTACCTTTAATAAGTATGCATACAACCTAAGCCTAAATCTCTATGTCCTATCTTTGCATCCAGTTCTTTATTGATATTAAATTAATTAAAATATAGTGACATGTTTTATTCTTCCATAGTTTTTTTCTTTTTGGAGCTAAGATTAAAATTCCCTTTTCATAAAAGAAAATAAAAATAATTTTCTGTACATAAAAACTATAGTTCAGTAAATATTGTTAGTGGGTACATCCAGAGCTCAGTGGGCACCCGTGGCCTCTGCTAAAGTGTTCAAATCTGGATTAACACTATGGAAAGAGCTCATCAAGCACCTTTTTTGGAGGAACCCTCCCAAAACAAAATTTGTGTCTGAAGTTTCTATTTCCCTAAAATTAATTCACAAAAAGCAGCATTCATTTTCTTAAAGAATGATTACACGTAGCCCTCAATGCTCAACCACAAGTGAGCCCAAGATTTATGTTGCTAAGCGAGACAGTTAAGTGAGTTTTGCTCAATTTTGCAACCTTCCTTGTTTCACAGTTGTTAAGTGAAATGCTGCAGTTGCTGTTAAGTTAGTAACACGGTTGTTAAGTGGATCTGGCTTCCTCTTTGACTTTGCTTGTCAGAAGGTCGCAAAAGGTGATCACGTGACCTGGGGACACTGCTCCCGTCATAAACATGAGTCAGTTTCCAAGCATCTGAATTTTGATTGCGTGACTGTGGGGATTGCTGCAATGATTGTGAATGTGAAAAATGGTCAAAAGTCCCTTTTTTTTCAGTGCCATTATAACTTTGAGTGGTCACTAAACAAAAGGTTGTAAGTTGAGGATTAATTGTGTGAAACTTTAATCCTGGCATAACCTGCATTTCACATAACTGAGAGCTTCTTCATTATTCTAAGTTTCATGCAAACATTCCCTGCAACAGCCAACTTGCCTCTCACCATTTCTCATTCTTTCCTCGCCACATACACTTTTTCACCTTCATAAAAACCAATCAACAGATGGTAGCAATAGCAATAGCACTTAGACTTGTATACCACTTCACAGTACTTTACAGCCCACTCTAATGGGTTTACAGAGTGAGCCTATTGTCCCAAACAATCTGGGATCTCATTTTACCCACCTCAGAAGGATGGAAGGCTGAGTCAACCTTGAACCTGGTGAGATTCAAACTGCCAAATTGCAGGCAGCTAGCAGTCATAAGAAGAAGCCTGCTGTCCTGCATTCTAACCACTGGGCTACTGTGGCTCCTAGCAAAGAAAGGCCAAAAACAAAGAAACCAACAGAAAAAAAAGTATGGTGGTAAGATGTTTAATGTCTTTTCCTTCAGAAGTGGAAACTCTTTGGTGCCAAGAGTTGAAACAGGATAAAGTTCTCATCCAAGGGAAACCCTTTGTCCCAACATTCTGGTGAAAATATTACACATTGTGCTGCCAGTTAATCAGCTTATCTTGTTAAAACTTTCCCAAGCCTCATAGTGCCATAGACTCAGGGTTGTCATTGATCTCAGATCTGCTCTAGGTTGTTAATGGGTAAAAATATCAAACTGAAGATGCAGTAAAAGATTACCTTTTAAAAAGAATCTGTACTTCATTTTAAAAAGATATCGCATGAAAGATTCCAACAAAAAAATTACATATATTTAGTTAATCCAATAATGTTAAGATAAAATTTGATTATTCAGAGGAATCCAATATAAGTCAAATAGAATTTCATTTTTAGATCATGACTTGATAATGATTGTTAAATCCAGAATTTAAAATGCTTAAAATGTTCAGGAAATTTAGGATAAATCAAAAGCCACTTTTAAAAACTTCCAAAAACAGGCTGCAATCTACAGGCCAAAACTATTGTTAAATCTTATTCATATTCATCAAAGAAATAATTGGAAAAAATAGTTAAGTTATTTCAAATGTTGGGAAGAACTAAAACATTTACTTCTGGCATGAATCTTTCAAGATACTAGGTCACTGTCTGGGATCTTGCATTTTGAATTTACAATTATCCAATTTTGTATTATCCTAATTTAGCAAGTTGCATAAAACCGTGATTTTTTATTAATCATAATCATGATAATTTATAACAAGTGAACAGTTTGTTGATCTGTCACCAAGCTACATAATGACATATTATTAATAGGGTTTTTTTTACACTTTACTTTTTCTTTAAATGAGAAAACCTTGTTGGAGGTTAATGTATTCTGTGTATGGGTATGAATTTTCCTGAGAGTGGGAATTTAAGTTGAACAATGATTAGTGAAGCAGCTTTTATAACTACAACAAAAATGAGATGTATTTATAGGAACTACATTTTAGGTACAAAGCCGATGTGACACACTGTCATTCAGCCACATCTGCCTGCTGTGCCCAAGTGACAAGCAAGTGACAATAGCAGCAAGTTAGATAGCCATCACTGAGGCAGTTTGAAAGGGGGCTGCCTTAGGAGCTGTTTTCCCCATTCCCAGAACATTTTAAAAAGACTGGTAATGGTTTTTTCATTATTACTTATTTATTTATTTATAAGATAACAGGTATAAATATAAACTTAGTTAATGGATACATGAAATTGATACATATAAGAAAAATAAAAGAAAGAAACATAAAAAGAAACAGTAAGACAGGGACGGTAGGCACGTTGGTGCACTTATGCATGTCCCCTACAGACCTCTTAGGAAAGGGGTGAGGTCAATAGTAGACAATCTAAGGTTAAATTTTTTGGGGTTTGGGGAAGAAACCACAGAGTCTGGTAGAGTATTCCAGACATTGACCACTCTGTTGCTGAAGTCGCA
>BHFT01026144.1:0-13846 GCA_004320025.1 Laticauda laticaudata
AAAAGAGAGAGATGGCTACCAAACAGGACTGTGTTTACGGATCTCATCGGTGGCAACCCTGACTGGATGCTGTGGAAGAGCAAGAGGCAGATAAGCCGCCTGCCCAGAGGTCTGGCACAGCTGGGCTGCTGGGCCTGCCCAAACGTCGAATCCAGGTGAGCTTCCTCCCCTCTTTTATAGGCAATATAGGTTTTCCCACTACGTGTCCCTTTGCATCCTCCCCCTACCGCCACACTCCTCTAGAGACATCTTAATATCCAGATAGGTCCCCTCTGCGACCAATTTTTTTCTGTTTTAAATGCTTTCTTTGCGAGCTGCACTGCTGCTTTTCATCTTCGTGCCGTCTGGGCTGACTGAAAGCTGCGTGTCGCTCTGCCGCGCTCCATTTCGCTGTCGCTCCCTGTGTCCGCTTTCTGCTGGAAGCGCGATCTCCCCTCGCCCACGCCCCTCCTCGCCGCGCGCCCATCCCCGCCGCCGCCCCGCCATGCCTAGCGGATGTTAACCGATGTGTAACGGCCCATCGCCGCCACGGATTTGCAGAACGGATTGTTCCCCCGATCCGCGCTCAGCGGCATTCCAGCCACCCCCACCCGCGCACGCCCGTGATAACCTCTTCCGCTAACCAAAGTTTTGGCAGCCCCAGCCAAACTCCTTCCTTCTGACAGCCCGGACTGGAACCTCAAGTCGACCCCCACGGACCTTGCCCCTCCCGCGCGCCCCACGACTAGCACGCCACGCGCAAGAAAAACGGACGGCAGTGAGTACAGAAAACGGATGCATCGCGTTAGACCAATGGATGGCAAGTGTTTCTCTCCGTTTTACATCCTCTTTCCATCCGTTGGTGCAGTGTGACATGGGCTTAAATAAATTCATACCGTGACACTTGAGAGAGACATAGTGGAAGAGGGAGAGGGAGAGGGAGGGAGGGAAGTGGAGAAGGAGAGAAATATATGAAGTAGTAGTGCATAGGTGTGGTAGAAGCAAGGATAGTTTGCAAAGATAAAAAGGTATGGATATAGCAAATTCAATGTAGTTAATTTCCTTTTCTTTGCATGTATTGATTTCTTCAACTTACTGTTCATATTTCTTTTCTGTACTCTGTATGTTGTGCCTTGATGTTCTTGAAGCTTGAACTGATATTGGGAAGCTGTGAGGATCTGAATTGGCTAATACAAATGCAGATAAAAACTTATCAATATCTGTACAGAGTTGTTCATCATCAGCAGAAAACAGATATTCCAATAATATTGTTCCAGATAGCTACCATGTGGTGGCTCGTGTCTTGGGTTTCTGCTGGACTCACAACTTTTGTTCAAGTCATAGGTAGAAGGAGCAGTAGGAAGAAGCCACTACCCAGCTGTGGCTGGTGCAGTTGTTATGACCTTATCTGGACCAGGAAAGCTAGACTTTAATCATGTATGGCTGGATCCTATTTTAACTGAACTATTGCAAACAAGCTGTCTGTGAAGCTGCCTTTGGAGGCAACACAGAAGCTGAATTTTGAGTTTATGTTTACTTGTGTAAAACATAGCAGCTGTCATGCCCCTGTCGGAATCTGATTCAGAGCGGGAGGCTGAACAGCTGACAGGGAGTGGGAGTGTGGCTCCAATGGCTGTGGAAGAAACTGGGGAAGGACAAAGTCCAGCTGGGCAGAAGAGGGGAGAGGTAGAGTAAGGGAGAGGGAATTCAGAGGAAGACCCAGGCCCACCCCCTCTTCATCCTAGGCACACAGAGAGGAATGGAGAAGGGAGCAACGNGAGCAAATCATGAATTATCGTGGCTTATCTGTGTTCCTGGCATCTTCCCAACTGTGTGTGTTTTGGCTCTGCTTTCAGGTCTGCAATTCCTTCTCCTGCCCTATTAAGTTAACTATTGCAGCGTAGTTTGTTTGGATTTTTAGATATAGTTTGTATATACTTTGTTTTCAGACTGAATTTCTTGAATTTCCTCCACTTAAAGATTGTTCCTGGGAAAGTTTTTCTCCAGCCGAAGGTAACCTGAACATTGAGGGCTAAGTTGGAGATAATAAAGGGACTCTTCTCATTTGACTGTGTTGCTTTTGTGCCACGTCCTGGATCATTACAGCAGCAAGCTTATTGGCAATTCAGGCCCATCAATACAGTATTGAAACTGTATTCAAAGTAACAGCATTGGTTACCACTAACTTTCTAGGCCCAGTTCAAAGTGCTGGTCATTGTTTTTGAATCCTAAATTGGTGCAGCATTATGATATAATAGGCAATGTTTTGTCAAAATTGAATCTGTCCATCTAGTCCTCTCCACAAGACAAGCTGTGGGGTGAACTTCCGGTTTGCAAGGCTCGGCGGCGGCAGGAATCCACGACCATGCGCCGTTTCTGCTGCGCTCACCGCTGGAGTGCCCCAAGCCAACCGGCTTCGGGGCTATAGCTACCCCGTAGAGGTAGCTGAAGACAGGGGAGACCTAGGCAGGGGGGTCGGGGGGAGTCCGCACCCCCCCTCCCTCAAGCTGTGGCTTAACCGCCCTTTTCCGAAAGCAGTAGAGGCGGCGGTCCAGAAAATGGCAGCCACAAAGAGCTTTCTATCAATGAAAAGAAATAATGTGCAGGAAGGAAAGCTGAGAGAAGTGGAAAGTTTTTGCTGACGCAAGGAGGAGAGCAACATCCAAGATATGCCTGGAGTTGTAATTTTGGAAAAAGATACATCGTTCCCTAAGAAGATCTTAGAAAGGCAGCGAATCAAAGTGAAAAAGGGAAAAGTTTTGTTTTTTCTCTACTTTCCTTCCTTAAGGTGAAAGCAGATGAATGAGAAAAATTTGTAAAATACCGACCCGCTTTGGGATCAATCAGGTAATCAAACTGGGAAAATTAAGCCATGGGGATAATAAAAGATTTTCTGAACACTGGAAAAAAAAAATTTTTTTTTTTAAATCTGTAAGTGGGAAGGGAAGAGGAATAAGAATTAAGAATTAAGAATTTGGGCGGGAGAGCCTTGCTTGGAATTTTAAAAGACTAAGAATCAAAATCCACAAACAAGACTTCTAAAAGACACATTTTAATTGGAACTTTGTAGTGAATGTACAACCCGCAGGAAGAGAAAAGTGAAAAAAAAAGAAGAAAGTGCTTTAAATGAAATAGATTGTGTGTATTTGTGACCTGTTTTGGTGAACTTCTGTGGACTTTTGGAAATTCTTATTTGATATGATTAAAATCATTTAGGTTGTTTAACAAAAATTTTTTTTAGCTCAATGGGCATTAATTTGTGGATGAACTTGAAAATTGGAATTTATATAAATAATAAGAAAGGACAAAAGGGAAGGGCTCTTTTGGGCTCGTTTTTTCATTTTTTTAGAAATGAAAAGCGATTTCTACATATGAGAAGACCACAAGAAAAGAAGACGGCGGGATGAGAAGAAGGCCCATCTTTAACGTCGAACAGGCAACTTTTATCTGGAGAAGAAAGGGGAAGGGGGGGGGTAGAGAATGGAGAATTTAAGACTTTAAACAAACAACCAAAAAAAGGGAAAAATAAGGTGTAAAAGTGGACAGAATGTCCAGAGGCAAGAAAAGAGGAATACAGAAGAGGAAAGAGATTAAGAGACAAGGGGGTAAAAAAGGATAGAGTAGAAGAAGCAAGAGAGGCAGGAAGGGGAAAGAAGAAGCTATAAAGGTTTGAAACAAGATGTAAACAAACAGGAATTTATTTAGAGATAATGGGTAAAATAGTAAACTGAAAAGAGATTCTTGCAAAAAGTAGCATAAGGATTCGTATTGTTTATGTTGGTATTAGAAATATAATGTTAGAAAAATTTTGGAAGCAAACATGATGATTTATAAAATGTGATCAAATAGATTCCAACGTAATTTTAGTGGAAATTTCCTTTTTTTTTTTTACAGCAAATAAAATAAATCGAAATGTGAAGAACTGAAATTTAAGAAGGAAGGGGAACATTTTTAGAGTTACATAATGTTTTATTTAAAATATCAGTGAAATGGGGGGGGGAGGGAAGCTTCGTAACTACGGCAAAAATTTATAAAGTGTTTCCCATAGTAGAGCATCGATATCCTATTTGAAAAGGAATGTATAAAATGTTTAAGATTTATGAATGGATAGTAAAGTCAACAACCCAGAGCAAAAAGAATACAGAAGAGGGAAATGAAGATGAAAACTGAACATAAGTTGTAAAGAAACAGGACTTATTTAAGATAATGGGTAAAAATATAACTGAAAAAGAAGATCGTGTAAAATACATGTAGACTGTATTGTTGTATTTGTATTAGAAATAATGTTAGAAAAATTTTGGAAGCAACAATATGATATAATAATGTTCCCTTAAGAAGCATGATACTACTTAATTTTGAAGAGGAAAGATATAAAATTTTTTAAGATTTAAATGATATTAATTTTAATGATAGAGTTCAATTGGTATGAATTGTTGTTGTATTATTTTAATATTTATAATTTTTTTTAAATATAGTGTTTAGCTTTAGAATGTACTAAGCAAATCCAATGAAAGTTAATGTATTATTTTAATGTTAAGATTTAGGGGAAAAAAGTATAATTAAAGGCGACATACTTCAAGCTAAGTGATTAGCGGATAAATCTTGTGTTAATTAGAAAACATAATTAGAGCAGCTGAAACAGGACAGACAAAGGATATAACTATAATGATTTAAACTGAGATAAAATAAATAAAAAATAAATTAAGAGAGTGAAAGAGGGGAGGAAGCTATATAGAAAATGTTGAATGGTAATAAGATATGGAATGTAACATGAAAGTGAGGCATGAACTTGAAATTTATGTTCGTACGAAGAGAATATAACCCGGGATCAAGCTGGCTTTCAAAAAAAAGATGTTTTAATGTTTTTAATGATTATGTGTTTATGTTTGTATATGTTTGGTCTTTAAATCAATAATTTTAGGGGGAAAAAAAAGAATGTTTGTCTTTTAAAAATCAATAAAATTTTGGGGGAAAAAAAGACAAGCTGTGGGGCATGAGAGCTTTAAAAGGCATGGGTTAGTTGACAGACCTTCTTGGTAATAGCCCCTATCAATTAAATGTTCCTCCCCTCAACATGCAACCCCACTTTTCTACACTTTCATAAACAGGTCATTGAAATAAACATTGTTTTATTTCAATTAGCTTTTAATCCCAGCTGACTGGGACTATCATGGGTTTTATTTGGGGTTTATCTTTGGTATCTGTGATTATTGTTTTAATAGCTATTTGTTATTTTCTTTTTGTTGGTATTGCACACCATCAGAATACTTTGGGATTCAGGTGAATTAGAGAAACTACAGTATAAATAAATAGTTTCTTGCTTCCCAAAATAATAAGTATGTATGTATATATAGTATGTAGGTCAGTTAAATATTCACATTGTTAACACTTTTGGTATGCAGTCTATGTAGGACCAAAAATAGATGTAAGATTAATTGGGTGATTGTAATTTGCATTTTGGTAAGAAGCGGGAGAGGAAATCCATGATCAGGCATTACTTTTATAACCTTTTAAGTTTTTCAGAATTAAATGTATTACAATATATTGGCAATATATTACAAAAAGCAGAAGATGGGGGGAAAGCACAGGGACCTCAACATTAGGCTTATTAAACCTTAAGATCTGTGGTATCATGTCAGTCTGAAAACAGAGATTGTATATGGAATGTCACAATATTAATAGGCCCACCAAGTTTGTTTGTTGTTGTGGAATGTGTTCCTTGTCAGGAAAAAAAAAGCTAATGCAGCCATCCCTATGATAGTCTGATCCTATTTGGATGTAACTGAAGAAAAGTCTATTGAGTTGTATAGAATTTGGAATCCCAAGTATATGTCCCTTATTCACATCATTTGAATGATGGATTTAATAGTGGTTATTATTAAAGCATTCCTATCTTTTATTTCAATTATTAGCTTAGGATCATAAGCACCATCCCACTGTGGTTAATGTAAAATAAAGAGACAAAACTGGGGAGGGGGAATAAATATTAAAGCAAATGTACATTTGCTTTAATATATAAATAAAGTGTACTGGATTCCAGTGAGACTTTGATTTATTTTCTACTTCTCTGCAATACCAGGGAAATTGTAGGATTTGGCTGGACTGGAGTTTTTCCATTAAATCATTTACCTAACAAACATCTTTAAAATATGTGGCTTGAAAAAGCAGGTGCAGATCCTCCTTTCATTCAGATTATTGGTGCAGCTCTTATTCTGGTAAGGAGGAAGAGCAGTCTAGACCTGAATGCAAACAAGTTGTTTCTTCAATTGGTTATTTCTTTCTATTTCTCTGATTATCAAGTAAATGTTTATCAGGGCACTCCCACAACTACCTTCTAGAGAAAAATCAGACAAAAAAAATAATTGTGCCATTGATAATGTGGAAAATTTATCCCCCACGGCCAATCATAGTTTTGATGTTGGAAAATCATGATGTGGCCACAGTAGTGGCTATTGCTACACAGCAAATGTATGCATTTGTCATTAAAGAGCAAAATCAAATCACATTTAAAAATGGAAATGTCATTTACTCTCAGTTCTATTCATACCTTTATTATTAGTGTTGACATTTTGAACATTTTATGGCCTTGAACTAGCCTGCTCATGATATTGCTCTAATATGGATTATAGATTTTTTTGCATAACAGATTTTTGAGTAAACCAGGCACCTGAGACTTCTTTTGAGAATAACAAGAAATAAGTAATGCATGAAAATGATTCACAAATTAGATAAATTTCTATAATTTTTTTATTTTATTTATTTATGTTTTTTAAAGCCTTTAAAGTTTGAAGTCCAGTAGCTCTCTAAGGTCACTGTCCCAATTGACTTCAACTGGATGAAAGGCCATCATTCACTTATTCACAAGGCTGAATGCTACAATACTATGGGACAAAAAGTACCTGTTATAGCACCTGCACTTCAACTATTCGCCTCCCTAGATGCACTGTCATTATACTTCTGATTCATCCATTTACATTTCTTCCTTTTAAGCTTGTACTTTGATGATTAGAACTACCCATAGTGACTGAAGTTATAATTCACCCTTACTTCTTAACTAAGAGAAAATACACAATAATTGGCAAATCTCTCACAAGACATTAAACCATAAACCACAGTTTTCAATCAATAAAGATTGAGTTCACACAGTGAAAACCAAAATGCACCCATTCTGACATCTTTTAGCATTTGTATAGTTGAATCAAATAATTATGCTTAAAGCAGTTGTTGTTCAGGAATGCATGCATTATACAATATATCTATCTGTGCTTCCCAGTCATCTTTCGCTATTATTTTGCTTATGCTAAAATATATTTGACCCAGGGTCTCAAACTTCACAGATAAGCAATAATCCACTGTTTGATACAGCTGCACTTAAACATATAAAGATTTCTTCCCTTACTGTACAATACATTATTTAAATTCAGGGCAAATATTCCTTGTTCAGCATTATGTTAAGTCTTCTATTATAACCTTAGCTGAGGAAGAGTGATGATCTTGAATAAGAATCCGTGGACAAGTGAAAAGCCTTGACAGATTTCAAAACTAGCAAGGGCCTAATTGATTAGGACCAAGCAGGGGTGGGGAGGGAATGTCACCGATTATGATTCTTGCTTAATACCAAGTATTTTTCTCAACTGCAAAGATAATCTTCAACGTTGGTGATAGCATACAAAATAATGAATCTGGGGTCCATATTTTATATATGCAAGGCAATTTGGGAAGGGGGATTGCATATTGAGAGAAGAGAGAGACCATCTAGATTTATTAAAAAACAAAACCCTGGACATTCACAAGGAAGAAAGAGAGTCCCTTAACCCAAGAATATGTACTCAATCATTCAAGTGATGTAAAAAGTGACCTTGTTCTCCTTTATATTACTCTGGGAAAGAATGCATAAATTACACAACACAGCAGTATGATGTTTTTGCACAACAAAGCAATTTCTAGCAAGGTATTTAAAGTCAGATTCAGATAACTAGAAATAGCATGGTATGCTTTGTAGATTGGTCAGCTCATTTTTAGGTTAATGTGACATTAATATATATGTATGTATGTATGTATGTATGTATGTGTATGATACACAATATTGTGCATCTAGCTGTATGTGGAAAAGGAACCCTCAGAATTAAGTTAGGTAGACTAGTAAAATCTAGCATAAAGTATTAAATGGTTTTCATTAATAGTTACTTGAAAATCCTGATATGATATCCCTCATTGTTTTCTTGGTCAAGTGGGGGCTGATATGCGGTTCAGAAAAAGGAGAAATACATCATAACAAGAAGCAAAAGAGTTATCAGAGAGACAAAAAGGAGAATTAAAAGCCAATGATGATAACATAATCAGTTCAACTTACTTTCTAAGAAAACATATTTTATTACAATATTCTTTTGACAAAGAATAAGAATATTTTTAAACTATAAAAGCCACATTTGTGTATGACTGATTCTCCATTGTTTCCCTCACATTTTGGGCAAAATGATGCCGCTTTAACAAAGCAAAAAAAAACCAAAAAACCAACAAACACTATGTTGTTTACAACGCCACCTAGTGGTCTTATATTTCCAATTTTCACAATAACTATGCATTATGTAGCTAAGCATACTTAATGTAACCATTAATGTTTTCTTTTTTAAATCTAGCCTCTTGGATACCAGGAGAAAATTCCCAATGACAAGGTCAGGGACGCAGGTGCCAGGAGACCAACATATTTTTCAATCTAAATGCAAAAACGGATGCCAAAATTAGATTCCTGGTTGAAGTTCATGCTTAAAAGTAGCTTTCTGTTTTTAAAAATTGAGTATTTTTGGGTGTTGGGGGTGAAGGAAATTCCTGATGCTGGGGTCAGGAGGCAAAAATTATTTCCATTATGAATGCAAAAAGGGATGCCGAGCCATGTTTTGCGGTGGAATTTCATCCTTAAAAATGGTGCAGCTTGCTGTTTTAAAAATCACACCTTTTGTGTGCTGGAAGAACATTCCTTATGCCAGGGTCAGGGGCATGGGAAGGCAACATTTTTTTCAACCTGAATGCCAAAAAAGATAAGATTCAGAATGAGGAATTTCATGTTTAAAAATGGTGCTGATTCCTGATTTTAAAAATCAAACCTTTTGGGTACCAGCAGAACTAAATTCTTCATGCTGGGGTCAATGATGATGGTGTCCAGGTCATTTTTTTTTTCAACATAAATCAGTGGTGGGATTCATAAAATTGTACTACTGGTTCTGTGGGTATAGCTTGGTGGGTGTGGCTTGGAGGGCATGGCAGGGGAAGGATTCTGCAAAATCCCATTCCCTCCCACCCCACTAACCTGCTTTCTAGCTCCGTTCTCCTGTGCAGGGCAACAAAAGAAGACCTAAACGATCAGCAAGCACTCAGGAGGCAGAGAATAGATGGAGGTGGGGCCAGTCAGGAGTGCTATTTGCTGATTCTCCAAACTACTCAAAATTTCCGCTACCAGTTCTCCAGAACTGCTCAGAACCTGCTGAATACCACCTTTGACACAAATGCAAAAAAGAATGCCAGAATAAAATTCCTCGTGTAATGTCATACTTAAACATGATGCTTCTTGCTGCTTTTAAAAAATTGATCCTTTTGGGTGCCTAAAGAACGTTCCTCATGGTCAAGGATATTGTTGCCTGGGAGGCCAAAATTTTTTTCAACCCAAAGGCCAAAATGTAGCCAGGATAAGATTCAGGGTGGAATTCCATGCGTAAAATTGTGGTGCTTCCTGTTTTTAAAAATGGATTGTTTTTTGTTGCCCTGGGAAGAAAATTCCTGATGCTGGATTCAGTGACGTGGGCCCACAGTAAGCCAAAATTATTTTCAGCCCAAATACTCAAGGGGATGCTGGTTCAATATTCAGAATGGAATTTCATGCTTAAAAATGCTGCTGCCGCCTATTTTTAAAAATCGAGTCTTTTGAGTGCTGGAAGAACATTCCTGATTGCCAGGATTGGGGACATGAGTGCCCGGGAGGCCATTTTTTTTCCCAATCTGAATGCCAAAACAGATGCCAGGATGAGATTCCAGTGGAATATCATGCTTAAAAGTGGTGCTGCTTTCCTGTTTTTTTTTTAAATTGAGCCATTGGAGTATTGGGAGTACAAAATTCCAGATTTTGGGCTCAGGGATGCAGGTGTCTGGGAGGCTAAAATCTTTTTCAACCCAAATGCAAAAACGGATGCTGGAACAAGATTTGAAATGGATTTTCATACTTAAAAGTGGTGTTCCTTGATGCTTTTAAAAACTCAGCCTTTTGGCTGTCGGAATAAGAACATTTCTGATTCTGGTGTCAAAGAAGTGGGTGTCTGGGAGACCAATTTTTTTTTTCAACCCAAATACAAAAAACATACATTGGGACAAGATTCCGGGTGGAATATCATGCTTAAAAATGGTGATGCTTCCTGTTTTTAAAAATCAAGCATTTTTGGTGCCCATGGAAGAAAATGTGTGAGGCCCAGGTCAGGGACACCAGTAAGATGAATATTTTTTGAACTCAAATGCAAAAATGGATGCTTGGACGAGATTCGGAGTGGAATTCATGCTTTAAAATGGTATTGCTTGCTTATTTTGTTTTTAAAAATTGAGCCTTTTTGGTGCCCGGGGAAGAAAACATGTGATGCTGGGATGAGAGATACAGGGGTCTGGGAGGCCAAAATTCAACGGTGGGATTCAAATTGTTTTACTATTGATTCTGTGGGTGTGGCTAGGTGGGTGTGGCCAGGTGGTCATGTGGCTATATAGTGTTTTTTTCCCTTTCACAGCACCCCATTTTTTGGCTATTGGGTCTCAGGAAAGCCTCCTGGGTGCTGAAAAAAGAAACATTTTGAAGCTTTCTGAGGTAAGTACAACAGCGAGGGGAGGATCAGCTGTGCCATGTGTTTTAGATTAGCTAGAAAGCAAGAAATTCAATGATTTCCTGCTTTCTAGCTAATCTAAATTGCGCAGCACAGCTGAATGTCGCCCAGTTTATCGTTGGAAATACCAGTTTGGATGAACCGGTAGCATTTTTTTACTGGTACGGCCGAACCAGTACATTTTTTTCTGTCATCACTGCCAAAATTAGTTTCAGCCTGAATGCAAAAAGGGATGCAGGGCTCAGTTTCAGTGTGGAATTTCATGCTTAAAAATGATGATGCTTCTGTTTTTATAAATCAAGCATTTTGGTTGCTGGGAGAAAGACATTTCTGATGCTAGGGTCAAGGACGTGAATCCCTGGGAAGCCAAAATTTGTTTCAACCTGAATGAAAAAATGGATGCCGGTATGAAATTCAGCATGGAAAAAGAATAAATAAAAAGAGAAACAAAAAGAATTTGAAAGAAAAAAAGAAAAAGAGAAAATGAAAAATGAAATAGAAGGGAAAAAATGAAAAAGAAAAAAGAAAAAGAAGAAAAAGTGAAAAAGCAATAAAAAAGAATAAAGAAAGAAAAAGAGAAGAGAGAAAAAGAAAAAATGAAAAAGATAAAAATAGAAAAATAAAAAATGGAAAAAATGAAACAAAAGAAAAAAAAAAGGAAAGGAAATGGGAAAAAGAAAAATAAATAATGAAATATTAAAAATGGAAAAAGAAAAAAATGAAAAAAGAAAAGTATGAAAAGAGAATAAAAAGAAAAGAAAAAAGCAAAAGAAAAACAAAAAACCCAGAAAGAAATAATGAAAAAGAAAAAAAAATGATAAGAGAAAAAAAAAGAAAATGAAAAAACAAATAAAAAAGAAGAAAAAATGAAAAAAGACAGAAAAAGGAAAAAAGAAAAGAGTAGAAGAGAAAACAAATAAACAATGAAAAAAGGAAAAGAAAAGAGAAAAAGAAAAAACAACAAAAGGAAAAAATTAAAAGAAAAAAGAAAAAGAAAAAAGGAAAAACAAAAACCCAAAAATAAGAAAAAAATTAAAAAGAAAAAGCTTGAAAAAAGAAAAAGGAAAAAGAAAAAATTAAAGAATGAAAAGAAAAAATGAAAAGAAAACAAAAAACAAGAAAACAATGAAAAAAGAAAAAGAAAAAATATGTAAAGAGAAAAAGAAAAAGCAAGAAACAAAAAATGACAAAGTGAAAAAGAAAAATGACAAGAAAAAAGGAAAAAGAAAATGTGAAAAAAGTAGAAAAATGAAAAACAAAACAAAAAGGAGAAAGAGAAAAAAAGGAAATGTGAAAAAGAAAAGAAAAAAGAAGATAATGATAAAGATGAAAAAGAAAATGAAAAAAAAAACAAAGAAAAAGGAAACATGAAAAAGGGAAAAGGAAAAAAGAAAAATAGATGAAAAAGGAAGAAATTGCAAAAAAATGCAAAAAAACTGAAAGAAAAAAGAAAAAAGGAAAGAAAAGAGAAAAGTAGAAAAAAAGAAAATGAAAAAGAAAAAAAACAAAAAGGAAAAAAAGAAATATAAATGAAAAAGAAAAAAGAAATAAAAGTTACAAAAATAAAAAAAGGAAAAAATAAAAATTAAAAACATAAAAGAAAAAGTCAAAAACGAAAAAAAAAAAAGAGGCCAGGACTAGATTTGGGGTGGAGTTCCATGCTTAAAAATGACGTTGCTTGCTATTTTTAAAAATCCTTTTTTTTGGTGCCCGGGGAAGAAAACGTGTGATGATGTAGTCAGGAAAACTGGTGCCCAGGAAGCCAAAAAAATGTTGGTTCGATTTGTTGGTAATTTTATCCTGTCTGTTTCTGGATCCTTAATGGCCTCTTCTCTCTGTTTTCAGATGGGGACTTTATGTAAAACTGGGCATGTGATGGAGGTCCAGGCATAATTATCCCAAATTTGTAACACATGTTAATCTATCATGTCTTTTAAGTTTTTACCTTACAGGGAGGTTTGTTGTATGCTATCCTTATAGACAGATATGTTTAGCTTAGCCACATCATGAGCAGGTGGAATTTAAGATATTAAAAACTTTTCATGCAGGGGAGCTGGCCAAAAGTAATATGATATAAAATTGGAGGATACATTTAGTCCTGATTTGCAGCAATGAATTGCTGATTTACATGGTCTGTCAATGTTTGATGGTGCGGGGTAGGATTATCTTGGGCAACAAAGGGTTAAGAAAGATGTTGTCATTTGTTTGGGTAAGTAGGAAGTTGTTTTGCCTTGAAAATAAATTTCTAAGAGATAAGTACTTCTTGAATGAAGAGGATTGCCAATATAAAAACCTTGTCAGGAAGCTTCACCATTTGTTCCGAGTCTATTTTAACCAGATCTTTGTAATTTGACTCGACACAGCACATGTAGTTTCCACTAATTTTACATCTCATAGCCAGTTCAGTCTAGTGACTAAGGCATCTGATTAGAAAGCCAAAAATTGTGAGTTCTAATCCCACCTTAGTCATAAAAGCCAACTCAGTGTTGTTGGACCAATCATTCTTTCTTAGCCCAACTAATAAGAGGATGAAGGTGTGTTGAATATGTTTGCCACCTTGAGTTATTTGTAAAAATAATCAGGTGGAGTAGAAATAAATAAATAAACTATCTGTTCCATATTAACATACTTCTAATAGTCTATTCCTATTGGTCAAGAAATATTAGAAGCTCATTGGTTCCTGTCTCGATGCTGATTGGCCGATAATAGCTCCCCTATGATTGGCCAACTCAGTGGCGTGAAAAACAAGCAGCCATCATTGGCCACTAGCTGCGAGCAGCCTCTCTATAAAAAGAGCTGCCGCGGCTCCTAGTTAAGACGGACTTTCTGCACTAAATAAAAGAGCTGAAGTTACGCTGGTCTCCAGTCTCATTCTTCGCGAACTCAACACTGGCGACGAAGGTGGGATCTTGAGAGAGGAGACCAGTTGAGCACGTGGCATCGAGAACCGAGCAGACAAAATGGCCAGAACCAACTCTTCACCCGCACCATTCAACCCAGCAACAGAGGAC
>BHFT01026145.1:0-14730 GCA_004320025.1 Laticauda laticaudata
TCGCCACAAGGTAGGCCTTAGTAGCAGCTCTTACCCATGCTTGATCGAGTTCATCTCCTGTCTTCTGCCAGTGGCGCTCTACACATCTCATGCGTTTCATCCTTCTCAGTTCCTCTGTATACCATGGGACACAGAGAGGTCTACAGGTGAGGAGAGGTTGCAAGGGTGCAATCCTATCCAGAGCCTCAGTGACCTTCCTATTCCAAACAGTGACTAAGAGCTCGGTTGGACTGCATAATAGATCTGTAGTTATATCCCCAACTCTTTCTGGAACCTATTTGGGTCCATTAGTCGATGGGGACGGACCAATCTAATAGGTCCTGCCTCCCTGCGGGGGGACGCAGCTTTTAAGAAACTCATTGCCACCGGACTGTGATCTGACCATGACAAGGGGACCAAGGAGAGGTCTACCAATTCCAGGTCACATAGACACTGCTCAGACAAGAACACCAAATCGGGAGTGTGAGTACTATTGCTAGTTGGGCTCTGGATAATCTGGGACAGGCCCATGGAAGTCATGGTTTCTATAAGATCTTGGGCTATCTCTGACTCCATCCCCAGAGAAGGCAGGTTGAAATCCTCCAGAACTATAAGCCTGGGGAATTCCACTGTCAGTCCTGCGGTGAGGTCCAGGAGCCCAGGTAGGGAAGCTGCCATGCAGCAAGGAGGCTGGTATTGCAGCAGCAATCCCACCTGATCCCTTGAGCCCAATCTAAGAAAAAGGGTCTCACATCCAGGGACTTGTTGAACAGTGCCTCTGGAGGCTACTAGAGATTCTCTGATAACAACAGCCACACCTTTTCCCCGGCCCTGAGGTCTAGACTGGTGCCATGCTCGATAACCCACTGAGCACATTTCTGCAAGAGGAACACCTCCCCCTGGGCTCAGCCAAGTTTCAGTTATACAAGCCAGATCAGCCTTTTCTTTGAGGATCAAATTGGCAACAAGACTAGCCTTATTGCAAGCTGATCTCACATTTAAAAGCAAAAGTCTAAGATCAGGGCAACCACAGATCTGCTGACCAGGAAAATGAGGTGAGTGCAATGGAGCAGAACATGAGATTAATACTAAACACAGAGGCCGTGTTCCCCATGCCTGCCCTCTCCCTTTTCTCCCATATCTCCTGTTACTCAACACCACTGAAATAGGATGTCCTCCTCTGCCTTCCCTGAGAACCATTCCATCCCCCATCTCCAACATTCTTCTTTAAAAAGGGTAAAAAGAAAAAATCTACTTCCACTGACAGATTGTTGGGGGCAAGATGAGTTTTACAGGCACTATAGCATTTGCTCTCAGTGCCCTGAAACTCACATCACCCCTTATTGCTGCAGAGGGGTCACATCCAGCTCTTCTTATCTCCTAATATAACCAGAATACGTCCTCTTGATGCATAAACAGCACTCTGCCCAGTTTTCACCCACCAAGCAGGAAGCCACTCTCCCCCCCCAGGTCTCACCTGAGGGAAAGGGATCAACATACTCTCATTCAACTTTTCCCCAGCCCCAGGATCCCCCAAGCAACTATTCCAGGCCCAACCATAGAACACCCACAAGAATGCAGAAGTAAAACTAAATGATAGCTAGAAAAAATAGTCAGAAAGGCTTGCTATGCTGCATTGGAAAATTAGCAGCTTTGTAGTCCTAAAATGTCTCATGAAGTTTACAGTTCCAAGCTCCCACTCGTCAGTTAACCTCAGGAAATCCCAATAGCAGCCTGCCACTCTCCACAGTGTTATTAACCATGAGTAGGCCAAGATGTCAATGAAGGCCAGAGAAGCTTGTCTCTTCTGTCAGTTCTGCCTCCATTAGATGACCCACACCATCAATTCAGATCTTTAGCTGCTGACTCTTGGGTTCTCAGACAGGGTTTAGCTTCGGTCAGGGGAGTCCAGGGGGAGATCAGGGAAATCATACAATTGTAAAAATTATCCACCTGCTCTGCTCTGACTCTCCATCTCACCTTCCAACTGTCACTTTCCAAACATTCCACTGTACCAGCTCTTGGTCTATCAGTCTCTTCAACTCTCTGTCCCTTCATATCAATTCCAGCCTCACAGTTAGTTTATCAAGATTGTTTCTTTCTTGCTTTTTCCTTTACACACTCTTCTACTTCCATATAGCAATCTCTACAATCCAAATTCATCAAAAAAGCTCTCTGTAAAGTATTTCAGAGTACCATCTACAAACACATGTAACCTCTGTCACCATCTTAAAAACAACCTTTGGTCTCGGACTTCCAGTTTGCAGGGCTTCGGCAGCAGGCAGGAATCCGTGATCGTGCGTGGTTTCTGCCTGGGTGCGNCCACTGTTGCCATCTAAAAAAAAAAAAAAGTCTTCAAGATGGCAAAAGTTGTTAAATGAGAATGATGTGGGGTAGGTGGAAATACTACCTGGCCCAAAATCATTCAGTAATTTTCCCTGGTTATTCTCCTAGGCATAGTCCAGTACTCTAACCACCAAAACATGTCAGACATAGTTTCAAACTTTGAATGGTGTCCTGACTTTGTCCTATTTTTGAATTGTACTGAATTCAAATGGGAAATGAAGTTCAATGCATCTGGAGATTGTTCTGTTATAAAGATATGGAATCATGCTTTTTTATATGAGTGTAAAAGTCAATAATTTTCTATAAGGTCAAATTCAGCAATAAAAAGCTTGAGAATTTGGGGAATCAGGTGAGTGATAATCTATGTAACAAACAACAATAAAAATGCTTACAATTTACCATATTGTCAAGTATCAATCCCAGAGTTAAGTGTTCTATAAATGTGATTTGGAAATATTGAATCAGACTTTATTTGGGCCCCAAAATCTCCTTGCCACCCCTCTTTTTTCCCCTCAGATTGCTACATGAGCCTGAAAAAAAAAGTTGCAGATACTTAAAGTCAACTCATGTGACTTCTAAAACAGTGGATTTTTCTTTATTCAGAAGCTGTTTCAATTAAGAGCAGACTGGTGCCTACATTTTAGACCTCCCCACTCTGGGGAACATGTAAAGATGAACTGTAACCACTTTTGAATGCTAACTGACCTCTCCACAGCAGGAAATTGAAGGAGTCAGACATACATTTATAATTGTCTTCATCCAATATTGCCAGTATTATTATATTGTGCACTGTTTAACAGAGGAATTTCCAACAAAAGTGTGGTTTCTCCACAGAACTATTCTCACAGAATCTCTGAAATGAAAAGAGGAAATTATTGTAATAATCATCTGAGCAATGAGAGAATCAACAGTCTGAGGAAACATGTATTTAGAACAGGGGTTGACAAACTAGGCTAGGGCATATGGCCCAAATCCAGTCCACTGCCTGGTTTAGCCCATGAGCTGAGAATGGATGGGAAGGTAGAAAGCCAATCACCTCTTCTGCCTTATCTCATTTCCCAGAGTGAGCAAGTACAGTATTATAACTACTATAAAGTGGTTATAATGCTCTTTGCTGGCAGACCAGTGACACCTAATGCACTCCTTGGCTTGCAGACCTGGCAGCCATACAGGCAAAGGCAGAACAGAGGCAAGAAAAAAAAACATCTGATCTAGGATCTGGTTGTTAAAAAAAAGGATTATTAGATCTGGGCTACAAACAATAAATAAAGGACATCAAAAATACATGTATAATTTTTAGCTGCCACCTAGCTGTAATCTGGAGTTTTGCAGTGAACATTTTTCGCCTTATTTAAAGTGAAATGACTACATTTGACAAGGAAGTGTGGAAGCAAGTTGAGAGAGAGAGAGAGAGAGAAAGAGAGAGAGAGAGAGAGAGAGAGAGAGAGAGAGATATGAAAAAGAACATTATAGAATTACCATATTCAGCTACAGGATAGGACTAATACCAGAAAAGTTTGATGTAAATCCGCGACATACGAGCAACAAACATTCTATGTCCGTTTATCATCCGTTAAACATCCACTGTATCCTCTCTGCATCCTCTGGGCATCCTCGCAACTCACATCCACTGCAGCTAAAAATGGAAAGAGGGAGGAAAGAAAGGGTACATGGAACGTCTATACATCGTTAGTAGCACGGAAATAGCAAGGATGCGTTTGCATCCGATATACATCCATGTGGCAACCCCTTTCTTTCCTTTAGGCGTACGTGATGCATCCGCTTTGAAATTCTCCCCCGGAACCTCTTCAGAGGTGTCATCTGCTGTCATCTGCTAGGCTTCCTATGAACATCCGTTTAACATCCCCGCTACATAGTACCCACGTCCGTTCTTTTCCATTCTTTTCCATTCTGTTTATGCAAATTTTCGCCACTTTTTGAAGCAGATGACAATGGATGGAGCCACCCCCGAAATTTTGCTTATCCGCTGTGTCCTTTATGCATATGTTTTGCATCTGTCAGCCAGTGGGACCTAGCCTTTAACTGTGGAATCCATCCAATTCTTGTTATTAAGACTCTTCTTGCCTCTGGCTATGTAGGCTAAGCTGAGTCAAACTATCATTACAATGGAAAATGCTACTGATTATTATAGCAATCTGTATATTTCTGATTATATCGCAATAGCTCCAAACATATTTGCACTTCCTCTTCAAGCCTTCCTTAGCAATGTAGGGAAATTTGAGGCTTATGAATCTAATTAAGGTGCTTCATAAGCCCTTTGCTAATAGATTCTGATTATTTCTGCTTATTATGGAATAAATTATCAGACACAAAGAATCAGGACCATTTGTAAGGTTGAAGCATAAACAATTTATTAAAACCTATATACAGGAGTCTAGTCAACTGACAGATGGCACTAACTTGGTGCTAGGTAAGGGCCAAAAGAATTCAAGGGAGACCGGACTTGGATCTCTTATGGTGATGCAAGGACTCTAAACTAATGAGACATTTAACTCCACCCTCCAGCTCTATCTGCTCTTCACTGAATTTGTTCTCTGGAGTGTAACTTCCTTTCTCCTCTTCTGGGTGCCCTAGAAGTGCAGTTCCTAACCATGTATCCAGATTTTCCACACTACAATTGGAATGCTAAATGTCTGTATCCTAGCCTTTCTTCAGCTGCTAGTGACTAATTGCCCCTATTTCCATCCATTCCTCTCTTCTCTGGTTAGTTTCTGTGGGTATGAACAGGAACCTAAGCTGTGCAACTCCTTACCTGATGAGTTCATTTGCAGTCTGGTTGTTCAGATCCTTCCTGAACTGACCCATCAGAGCTATTTCATTCCCACCCAAATCTGCTGTAATTAATTTGCATTCCTCTTATGTATTGCTGGACTCTTCTACTGCCTTGTAGAAGTTTCTTAATCTGGCCAATTGCTGTAAGTTCTTGTATGGAGTCCCCAAAGGGTACTCTGTGAAGTTTGCCATGATAGTTATCTATAATAGAGTCGTTGTGTTTGATTATGGGAATGCCCATTGTACCACTAAGGCTATTAGGAGATTATGAAGAATAGTAATGACTGGCAGGTCAGGAATTCAACTACTTAGGTGCTGACAAACAAATCTCATTGAGCAATGAAGATTCTCATTTTTTCTGATTCACTTCCACACCTCTTGAGTAAATAGTCACAAGTTCTCTGCAGGAGGTAACTGCTTGAGATGGAGTGGGAGTGGGGTCACCAATGGTAGAGGTGATGGCTGCACTAAATTCTGCATTTGCTGGACCAACTGGAGAATCATAGCTGACATATTTCACATCTTGGTTTCCAAGCTGTCCTCGTGCTGGAGGAATGTGTCCATCACAGTTTTGACAGCTGTTGATCCAGTCTACAGATCCTATTCCATACTTGCCCTTCCTTCCTTCTCTTTCTTTCTTTCTTTCTTTCTTTCTTTCTTTCTTTCTTTCTTTCTTTCTTTCTTTCTTTCTTTCGATCCTTATTTCCTTCCTTTCTTCTGGTAAAAATTTTTGAGAGCATAGACTAGATTAAAAAGTCAGGCACATAGAATTAGGATCATTTATAAGGTTGTAGCATAAACCATTTCTTGAAGCCTATACACAAGAGTCTCGTCAACTGATGGTCAACACTAAATGGAAGCTAGAAAAGAGTCAATGAAATTCACCATGGGGGGATGGACTTTGATTTCTTGTGACAATGCAAGGACTCCAAACTGATAACATACTTTACTCTGCTCTCCAGGTCTGTCTGCTTTTCTTCTACAGAAATTGTACCGTCCTCCAAGCAGGTCACAATGGGGGAATATCCTATGTTTTTTCTGTTAGCAAGTTACTTAATGAAAAGACTTTTTTTCTTTAAAAGATATAGCTCATAATGGGATTTGGAAGTAATAAAAGTGGAGCTAAGAGCAGAAGATTCTGAAGAGATTTTTTTTTTTTTAAATGTAGAGTTAAAATGATTTGGATTATTTGTTATACTTTTGGGGTATGCAATTCTTCCTTTTCTTAGGAAAAATGATGACAAGATTAAATGTATATCTACAGGTACTATAGATTAAGAGCTAAGGGATGTTTAATACTTCAGAACTGAGTTATTTTGAGAAAATGCAAAAACCTAACAGCATGATTGTAACCTTAGCTTTGCGATATGTCAAAAAATAATTCATTTCTGTTGCATGTGCTCAGAAGCATCTGAATTTATTATTATAAATCATTTCCATATGAAGAATTGTTGTTTGAGTGGAAGGCAAAGCTTTCAATAGACATAAATGCAAACTTCAATTTAAATTAGAATTGAATTTAAATGTAGCAACAATCTGAAAAATAGCCAAAATCAGTACAGATACCATTGGTTTGAGCACTCTGTTATTTCATAGATGTTTGGAACCACAGCTTCAATATTCAATATTTCTCTTCACAGTCTAGGACTTGTGGATGATATAGACCAGAACAATGGAGGGCATCTTCTCTCCATTACTATGAATAACACTTGGAATGGTGTGAGCATGTAGCATAAATTGAGCAAAGTATCCTCATGGTGCTATTTGTGGAAAAAAGAATTATATAGTTCATTAATATTCTGAGTGCTCAGTGCCATCCTTATTGGCTATTCATCTTGAATGTGTGCCTTTTAAAGCTGTGTGCAAAATATTCAGCTTTACCAAAGAATGCATCTTTACACTAATACTTACATATGCATGATCGATTTGCAACAGAAAAGCCTCTACCTGAAAATTGCAAAGAATTTTGCTAAAAATTGCTAAGTACAAAGCCAATTTTCTCTTCATTCACTTTTAATAGTTGTGAGTCATTTAACTGCCATAGACACTTAAAGTAGTTTAGTATGAAGTTATCTGGCTTAAATACCGATTAAAAATAGATGACACCATAACAACAAATCCCAACCTATTACTAATTTTTTTAAAAAAAATTGAATCCCATTTGTGAATTGACTCATGTATATTTGCCCCTAGAGAAATTTAAATTATGCAAAATTGTGTCACATTATGAATGAGTCTCATTTGCATATACTGGGAGGGATATAAGGTTTTGGAGACAGCCATTTTTTTTACTACTTTAGAAAAGGATAAAAACTCATGGTCCTCTCCTCCCTTTCAAATCAGCAGAAAAGCACATGGTATTTGCATTGCTGAATGAACTTTTGTCCTTCTTTTAGGCTGATTGGTCTTCAATCAAGATTAGGTTACATTCATGATGTCCTTTGGGCTTGTTTTAACCTGAGATTAATGGGAGAGAATGTTTCCTTGTGATTATTTAACTGTATTATCATTAAATAATGGAACACATTGGGATTACTGAGGGTGAGTTATATCTCCTCAGTCTTCTTTAAGGTAATTTATTTGCCTGCTGGAAAGGTAGAGATTCTAATAACCATAGTTAGGCAAAATGGTATCTTGTGGTCAAGAGATATTGATCAGATCACCTGCTTTGGTGGCTTGAAATGGGCTTCATTTCCTGTTATGCACATTTCTTTATGCCTAGTCACTTCTTGATTTGAGCAGCTACATAGGGTCTGAAAGTTAGACTATGGGTGACCAAATGCAATGGAGGGAGAAAAGTTGAGATAACTAATCACCTTCATGCTTAAGATGACGTCAACTTTGGAGAACAGGAAAATACTTTGATTGTTCCTTTATGTGGGTCAGAGATATACCCTGCAACCTTTGTAATTCTGCCAATGCAATTGTAGTCTTATTCTTCCACCAGTATTCTTCCACCAGTTTTGTATCATATAAAATTGCCTTCAATCTTCATTCTGGGTATATGAGAAGATAAATTTCATGCACAAGCTAAAACAAAAATATAAGACATATTAAATATGTTCAGATCCTATCAAAACATACTTTTCAAACACAGCACACATATTATGGTTTCTTGTACAAGCCATAATGGTTTATGTCAAGGTTCCAAGTAATATGTTTCCAAAATAAAAGTCCAAGGCATCCATCTTTCTCCAAAGTCTGTTTGAAGAAAGATGGATGGATGGATTTTATTACAGCTAAGTAATAAAATCAGAACTCCCTGATATACTAAATGAAAATGATACAAACCATATTATAGCTTGGCATGATAACTATTGAGCTTACATTATAGACTACAGAATATTTTTAAAAAGGAGTTTAAAAGAATGTTTTATAATTTCAACATGAAATTGTTCTTCTTGTTACTTGGTCATTCTGTCTCTTGATCAAATGTAAAATAAATTAATGTAATGAATTTCTTGAGGTCTAAGTAGTGTACTTATGTACACTCATGAATTTGCTATCAGAGCTAGTTATAAAAGGGACTCATCTGATGGGAGTCATATACTGTAATAGGTATGCATGCATATGTCTAAGAAATATTTTTTCAAGTCTTGTTTATTGGAAGTTTTTTTAATACATAAACCTCTGAAAGGTACACAAACCAGACTTCTATAGTTCCATTGATGTGAGGCTTTGATAGGTATCACTGTAGGAAGACTAATGTGCAAAAGAAAGGGAAAAGAATTTCAGGTAATTAAATGGAACCTCATGGGTCCCCTTGACTTCATCAAAGCATTATCTGAAATATCTGGCAGCAGTGTGGAAACTTTCCATGAGATGCATATGAATTATAGGGCAAAACATGTTGCACATCAAATCTGTCCCCTGAAGCAACTGCCATGTGGCAGCTCCTCCAGTTGGCTTTTATCCATGTGGCCAGGCAGAACAGTGTTACTAATATGCTAAAGATTATTTCAATATAATTGGGTTGAAGGAAGAAGGAAAAGGAAGGGAAGGGAAGGGAAAAAGAAAAGTTGGGAGAGAGGACCCTGTGAATTTGTCATGTTTATTTGCTAATTAAATTTGGGGTAGCATGAGTAAGGAAGAAAATAAAACCAAAACATAAAAATACCTGATGGCTTTCAACTTATCAGCTAACACTTAGCAAGAGTGTGCTTCAAAGCAGGAGCTAATATAATGTAACTTTTTATTATACTCTTCCCCCAAAGACAATTTGGCAAAAGAGTTATATTGAAAATCTACATTTCTATCCCAATGAAATTAGACACATTTCATCTTTTCATAAAGGTCTAATGTGTCTGAACATTTTATTTTCCTGGAAAAATAGAAAGGTTACAGCTCTTGGTACTTTCCCTGTCCTACGTTAATGAGAGAACAGACTTCTATGAACATTTTCTACGTCTTGGCCAGGAGAAAATTAGGACTATCTCTGCAGTGACTAGATTATGTCCTTGTCTACAGGTTGGATGGGTCTTGCTTATGGATTTAAAGCAGCTCTGCATTTTCAAAACAGTTCTTGACTTGAGATCATGCCTTCCTGCTTCCTCCCATGAATGGTTAGAGAAGTTCCACATAAATCTTATTTCAATTCAGAATCTTACCCAGGAGAGTTCTGCTCTTCGATACTGAAATTGCTTACATTCTTTTTTGAAATATCAAGTTAATGACAGTGGGTTTGTTAAAAGAATATTCAGTTTATAATATTCAGTTTATAGAGTTTATAAATAACCTGTCAATTCCTGTGAATTAACGAGGTTTATTGTGAATGAAGAAAGAGATTTTGCTGGTTTTCTTTTTTTCTTTTATTAAAGATTATGTTAATTTTTAATACTAAGAATTGGAATTGTTTTGAAAGTCTTTTGTTAGTTAAATCCATTAAATAACAGTGGAGAACAGCAGCTATTATACTGCATTTCTGGATGGGATGGAGGCAGCAGCTGTATAGGAACCATTTATGCACAAATTGTTTACCGTTCTTAGTGGAACATTTCAACATACAGGCATAGATAGAGAAGCCAACTGCATGGACCCTTTTCAAGAATCAGCTATGTCCAGGGGAAGCTCATCGTATGCCATTCCATACAAACAAACTTTGTCACCTGGCTCATTTACTTCAGTCAGAGTTCATGTCAAAGAATAGAGAAGAAGGATGCATATTTAATCTAGAATTTCATTTGGGATTCTTGTTAAATGCACAGAGTGCAGAACTTTTTGAAATCTGTTCATTAAACCAAACTATTCAAAGCACAAAGCACAAATTGTATAAGCACAAAGGCTTATACAATTAAAAATAATAACAAACATTAAAAACATTTGGAAGAAGCTAAGAACAACAAAAATGGCAAATTTAGATTTTGAGATTACAATATAATGAGATTATGAGATTACAATACAAAGGAAATTTGAAGACTGAAAATTATCCAAGACTGTTGGGTCTGTCAATAGTTTCCTGAAGAGGGGGGTACACCCGACCATCCCTTTCAAGGCAAGGAAATTCACTTCATCCCCAAGGAAGTTGACATAATCACATGGACACCACATGTCACTTCCTGGCAGCTTTCAACAGCCAGGAGAATCATTGATCTAATAGAAAAAGTGTCCAGCTTCACAGCTCTGAGAATTGTGGTAACTCATTTCCTCAGAAGGAACAAATTTGATTTCATCCCAGTTAATCATGCAAGGACTTGCTTTGGTCACTTTAACAAGATTTTTTAACAAGTCCAGTAAGAGTCCAAAGAATCCAAGATGCTTTATGTACGACATAATTAAAATATTCCTCCCAGTAGCCCTGCACATGACCGATCAGCTCATTCCTCCCCAAGGAATGAACTTCATTAAACAGGACTTCTGGATGACTCTATGCAGATGAAACAAAAGAAGAAAAATAAATTGCTGCTGCTATTGCCTTGATAAATCCCTAATTGCTCTTCATCTGTCTTCAAGAGCACTCTTTGAGTCTCTTCTGGCACTTCATTTTCCAGAACTCCTCAGAAACCAAGGAGCATCCTGGGATCAACTCAGCCCCCCCCCCCCAAAAAAAATTAAATTAAAGAATTATTTCTTCAGTTGCTGGCAAGAGAAAATAGGAAGATAACTAAAATCTTGGCTAATCAGTTCACCAGCTGGAGCCCAACCATTCAGAAAGTGGTTAGCAACTATGTCTCTATAGGCAAAGGCAAAGGCAAAAAAAAATAAATAAATACAAGCACTAATTGGACTCATATTGTATTGCTTTAAAAAATAAGATGTAAGAAATCAGTTTATAACTTAACTTTATGATATTCAGGTCTTCATAACTTTATTGCCTTTGCCTAACCAGGCTGTAGTAACACACAACAGGTTTGCCCTCTCTTCTACTACCAAATCATGGATGAACGTAGACTTAATACGTGCAAACAGTATGAAGAGAATGTTCACGGTAATTGTTGCACACAAATTTAAAAAATGCTGAAACACGGCACAGATACCTTTATCAGCTGCATTGAAGTAGCACCCTTGTGGAGACTATGGAAGGGAAGAGGAAAAATGATTGGCCAAATATAAACATTTGTTATGCACTGATGTTCAAATATAAGATATGCTAAATATCTTGGAAACAATTATTGGTGATTAGTTCAATTTGCTGTTTCCCCAAAGATGCAGATGGTACAGCTGCAATGACAAGTAATTACAGTTCAAATTCTTTAAATTCACTTCCAACATGCACACTTTTAAAAAACATCAGTGAATAGGAGCAATTAAAAGCAGTTGTGCCAGAAAACCCACAACCCCCACTCCCCCCCCCAAAAAAATGCCTTCTTCAATATATACTTGCATGGAAGCCTTGGCTAACTGCCTTTCAGAATTATACACCATATAGTACACTGTCGAAGAATTAAGACAACAATGATTGGAGGTGGGGGGGAACTACAGGGGGAAGAAGATAAACCCAAGTATTTGCAGTTTGTATAGCCCAGCAATTGCTATAGAACTGGATTTTTTTTTATTTATTGTAATTTATAACAAGTTATAAATGTCTCCATCTGCCACTTCAGTTATTTCTGACGTTCCATTTAAATTCCAACACCAACAAAAGCAATCTTGCCAGCAAGACATTTCAGAAAGGGAAAAGCAAAACCTTTGCAAAATACTTGTATAAAAGCTCATAAAGGACCTCATAATCTAGTGCTATACAGATAGAAAAACACATATGTGAAAATGTGAAGCAGTGAAGAAAAGTGGAAAATCTGGTACTGTTTTGTGGCAGGTATAAAAGCCTCTTCATCCATCATTGAAGAATCAGGTTGGATTATAGTGTATGTGTAAATTTTGTTGTGTGTCTGTGTATCTGCATGATGATGACAATGATGACAACGACGATGATGACGACAACGATGATGATGATGATAATGATGATGATGATGATGAAGAAGAATAACTTATTTGATGCACCACATATATTACAATGATACATTTAGCTATCTTAGATCCTTAGGAAGGATTTGAAAATCAAAAGTACCAGGCCTGACTCTTGTAATAAGCTGCAGCTGTTTCAAGAATATTCCAGTAATTTTACATGATTCTGACCATCCACCTTATTTTTTGTCTTTTATTTCCTCAATCTTGCAAAGGTCAATAATTTCCTAGTCCACTGTACATTTGCCTCCCATGCCCAAAATATGTGAGTTTCTTGTTTCTGATCAAGGGAAGAATTTGAGTTGATTTGGTCTAGGGCTGACTGAATGGTTCTTCTTGCAATCAAAATACTTTTTCTGAAGGAATCTGGCTTTTTTTTCTTTGCTCTTTCTCAAGAGTCCAGATTCTACAATAACAGAATAACAGAGTTGGAAGGGACCAAGGAGATCTTTTAGTCCAACAGTCCAAGTTCAAGGAGGAAACCCTATACCATTTCAGACAAACAGTTGTCCAATCTCTTCTTAAAAACCTCTATCATTATCATTAGAAAACTATTGTTTTTAGCATTTTTATTTGTTTTGATTAAGATACACTTATTCTTTATGTTCATGTTTTAAGTTTGTCACTACTTTCTTTTCTAGGATTAATTTCCAACAACACACTGTCCACCTTTATCTCTTCTTGGACTCCCAAAAATCAAAATTAACCATAAATGACCTTGACTTCTTTGCAATCAGCATTATTGATATCATATTGATATTATTTTGTATTCTTAATATTTAGTATTTGTTCTATATTAACATACTTGAAATACCCTCTTCTGATTGGACCACAAATATTGTTTGGTGATTGGTCCATAAACGCTACCCTGATTGGTTCCCATTGCCACCTTGTGATTGGCCCGCCAGATCGGCGGGAGATTTAAAGAGCTGTCATTGGCCGCGAGCCGTGATCAGCCGCTATAAAAGAGGCTGCCACGGCTCCACGGTTAGAACAATCTTTAGGAACTAAATAAAGAGCTGAAAGTCACACTGGTCTTGAGTCTCTTTTCCCGCGATCTAACACTGGCGATGAAGGTGGGATACTGAGACAAAGGAGACCAGTCGAGCACGTGGCAATGAGGACTGACCAACCGACAAGATGGCCGACAGCAACTTGCCACTTGCACCATTGGACCCCACGACAGAGGACTGGGAATCATATATCGACCGATTCTTCATGTTCCTCGAGAGTAACAACCTGCAAGAGATCACCGATAAAAGGAAGAGAGCCATGTTCCTGACACACTATGGGCCCACAGTGTTCAAAATGGCCAAAGCATTGGATGGACGTTAAACAAATGGTGTGGCCAGAGCTGGACCGACTATTGAGAGCCCATTATGCACTGGGCATCTCCAACCTTATCAGGAGACACAAATTTTATGAAAGAGACCAGAGAGAAGGTGAGAGTGTCGGGGAATTCGTGGTGGCTCTGAGGGACATTGGTGGTACATGTGAGTTTCTCAATATGGATGAAGCCATGAGAGATCACGTGGTCCTAGGACTGAGGGATCTCACATTACAGAGCCGACTACTGACCCAACCAAACATCACGGTCACCGAGGCCATCGCCGAGGCCACTGCAGCTGAAGCTGCAAAGAAGTCAGCAGCAACCATGCAGAAAAAGAATGCGATGACCCAGCAAATGCCGGCAGAAATAAGCCAACTCTGAGAGAGGAAGCTAGAGGGCAACCAAAAGACCCCTACCACTACTGTGCACCACGAGGACATTGAGTCATTATCTGAGACTGACAAGGAGGAGGAAGAAATACATAGACTCCAGTCAGCAAGGTACAGACAGGAAAGGAGAGAACATAAGTCAGGTTTCCAATGCACCGGGTGCGGAGGAAACTACCCCCACTTCCTAGACGCTATTTGCCAGCATTGCGAGAAACGGGGACACATTGCTAGGGTCTGCTGAAATAAAAAGAGCTACAGCCCTAAGCGACAAGACAGCAGCCTCCTAGGACCAGAGACAGACAGGCAGGGAGCCATTGGAGCCATGAAAGCAGAAATAAGCGGCCCAGCGAACCCTGCCAGAAGGAAGAGACCCACCAAACAATTACCATTGGGCATTTGAGCATGACAGATGCCTGAAAGGTACATGTACAGGTCAACATTGAAGGCCAACAGTGCAACATGGAAGTGGACTCTGGATCATACCTGTCTATG
>BHFT01026146.1:0-26211 GCA_004320025.1 Laticauda laticaudata
TTCATTGTAGGGCCACTCAACATACATGGCACAACCTCATAAGTGTTATGCCACAGGCTCAAGGAAGCATCCATTAATCATCTACCATCCTGTCTTGCCACTCCACTGTGTCTATCAGGTTTTGCCCTTGGCTCCATTCCCCAGGCTCCAAGGAAAGGGAAGGGAAAAGAAAAGGTGGAGAAAGGGAAGAGATCTAGTCTCTAGAAGCCTGTAGAAACTAAAATTCTCCTTATTTGAAAATCCACTGTATAGAAAGAGATTATGTATTCCTCAAGAAGTCCATTGCTCTGTCAACATTTTTAGAATATCATGATATTGGCAACTCATATTTTAATGTAGCCCACTCAAATCCAGCTTTCCACACCAGCAATGTAACTCATAACCAATTTAATGTACACAATATTAAAAAAAATATGAGAAGTTTTTCCCTGTTTCCTCACTACCAAGTTATAGCAATTAAAATATATTAAAACATAAACTTCAAAAATGCATTCAATTTAAATATCAGAAAGGAAAAAAAATAATTAAGCAATAAAATATCAGCAGGACAGCTATTATAAGAATTCATCTGGGATTTTTCTAAGGTTTCTAATCTCAGCTATAAACAAGATGAAAACAAATGCCAATGCATTTTAAGTATTGCATGTGTATGTGTTTAATAACTATGATGACAGATGAAGGAATACCTAAATGTCTAGAATGATAATGGCAGAATGAACTGTATCCTAATAAGGAATAAGAAAGCCTAACACAATATATTGACTCTAGTAGAATATTAAAACACTAGTTTAGGAGTGGAGAGATTCATCTTCATATTCTCATTTAGCCATGAAGCTAGCGGGATGACTTTGGCTCGTCATGATTTCTCAAACTAATCAACTTCACAAGATTTTCTTTATATACCATGAATGAGTGATGATGAGTTTAGCACAGTGGTGGGATGCTGCCAGTGTAACAACCGGTTCGCTAATTGTGTGCGTCACACGTATGTGCATAGTTTTTGAAATATTGACCTTCAATGTTACTTCGGGAAGTAACACAGCTGAGGTGGGGCAATCCACTCTGCTGCAAGAATCAGCTGAGCAGATATAGGTGAGTACAGCGCAGGGATGGATGGGCGGACCCACATGATCATTGAAACAAACTGGTTTAGAGTCAGATGATTATTGGAGCTAGGAGTTCGCCTGAACCAGTTCGAACTGGGAGAATCCCACCCCTGGTTTTGTGTCAGAACTTTCAGATTTTCTTCATGATTATCCCACCCTAACATGGTCCCTCAGGTCTTCCATTGCCACTGCAATCTATCCACCTTGCCACTGGTCCTTCTGTCCTTCCCATCTATCTTTCACAACAGTAGAGCTTTCTCCAGAGTGCTGGGTACTCTTCCATACATAATATGGGAACATCAGGTAGTTCTAGTGGGTCATGCATGGAGTGCTGGACCAATAATCAGAAGAATTAATCAGTCATGAGTTACTTTAGCAATTATAAATGCTAGAACTGTTTGAAGCTTCAACAGCTTTTAAAAGCATCTTATTGGGAGTTCAAAATATTGCAAAGCACTTTCATAAAGCATCCTGATGATTATATCTTAACAACACAAATTATGCTACCTTATTAAGGCCCAGCCAACTCAACTACCACACCCGTTTACCCACCTTTAAAAAATTCAAGGGAAACTCTGCATTTAAGGAAAGAAAAAATAAATAAATGCTAGGACTCTTTGAAACCTCTTTGACGGAGACTTCAGAATGATGCAAAGTATTTTATCTTCATGTTGTCTCAATTACCTTACTCTTCCTCACATAATAAATGCACACAAACAAACAAATATGTTTATGCTACCTCAGATTATTTTAGATTAGAGGGAAGCATTCATAATACAGTTAAATATTTATTGTAATAAAATTTGCTTCCAATTAATAGGCTTAATCTCTTTTATTCTGACTCAACATATCTACAGAAAAAGCTTTCCCCCATACCTGTTTTCTATTACAAATGCAGATAAGGAGTCTCCATTCTGTCTTTAATATCCAATGAAAAGCATACTTTTTCCACAAAAAAAGCATGGAGAGCTTGTGGACTAATACATATTACTGAACTACAGATCCAAGCATTTCCAGTTCCATAATTAATTTCAAAAGACACATTTAATTTTTCAAGGGATGTTGCTGCAGATGAGTACCAAATCAAGAGATTTCTGTTGATTACTTTGAAAAGTTTTATTCTCCAAGTTAATATAAGAACTATATACTTATAAAAAGGATAGGCAAATGCCTACTAAATTTAAATCTTTCATTCTTTTACACATTTTTTTTACCACAAAAATTAATTGGTTTACATACCATCAGGTCTCTCTTTCACCCGAGAACCTGAAAGATTAACAGATGCATTATCTCTTTATGGAATATGTATCTGGAGAATCAGTGGATAGAAGTTCTGGCAGCAGATAACTTTTCAAGAGAGAGGCTTGGATTAAGAGACTGCAAAATTCCAAGCTAATGGAAGATGAGACGGGATGGTGGGAGGAGGGAGTAAGAGGTTCAGGGTGGCCACACACATCTCTCAGGATACATCCAGTAGGTTAGAAGGTTACAGCTTTTGTTGGACAAAATTATGTCATATTCTGCAAATAAAGGATTGGGCTCAATAGGATTTTTCTATGGTGAGGCTGGTGCCTGATTTGATTAAACTTTGTCTGCCAGTGGTTTCATTCAAAAGTAGAACATCCAACGGTGATGAACAATTTTATGTCTAGCACTAGTAGGAATGGCAGCATCCATTCTGATAAATGCTAGAGCTATGTGCTGTCCTTTAAGGAAATGAGGAAACAATTTATTAAACTATCTTGGGATAAATTTCATTGACTTTAAAAAGATAGGAATTCTTAACCCTAATGTTGCCATGGGTGTTTTGTCTGAAGTTGCTTTCTGCCCATGACATGAAATATTAATTATTCTATGAAATTGTCAAAGAGCTCAGTCATATTACAACCTATTGAAGAAAGAAGTCATTCTTAATGGAAATGAATCATGCCTTTCCCCTCTAATAATCTCACACGGAATTGTTAGAAAATTGTGTGCTCTCTGGAGCTCTGAGAGAGAGCAGCAAGCCTCCAACCAAAAGCTGATGGATTTCATCTAGCAATAAGTTGGGAGGAACCAAAAAGACTTGCTTTTCCAGAGGAACCTTTGTGATTACCATTGCTTTGCTGTGACCATTCCACAATAGGAGTAAGAAAGCAATCAGTTTTAAACCATGAAATTTGTCCTGTTTTTTATTCCAATTGAACACTCGTTCATACATTTGCTATGGGAATTAGCAGTTTTCTCAAAATCAAAATATAGCAGCAGACAAGGAGTGCAAGTCAAAATGCAATCTCTGAAAGAAACTTTCCTGAATGGCTTTTATTTTAAGAGAAGCACACAGCAGGATTGTCCAAATCCAATCCAGAGTTCCAAAATCCAGGTCAGAGCTGTCAACTAATCCAGAGATCAGAATTTCATAAGCAGAGTTCACACACAAGCATCACACAAGAGCCAGAGATTAGATAGTTGCTTCTAACAAAGGGATCATGGGTCAGGGGTGCTTCTTAAATCATAAGGCAGTTTGCTGTCTTTAATCAACAGATTTAATCCCTTGCTTGGCAAGGAGCCTCACAGAATGTCTTTGTTCTGCTCTCCTCTCTATTTGCCAAATGTGGGGCTGGGAAGCCTTACTTCATCATCTGACTTCTCCATATGCCCAGGTACAGGGCAGTCTCATGTAATGTGCTGAAGCAGACATTTCACAGATCTTACTGAAATAGTTTGTTCACAAAGTCATTCTCTGATTCTTGGGTAAGGACAATATTTTTGTTACATGTAAAACTCAATATGTGATGTTCTTTCAAGAGAAAATCAAATAAGTAAAACAGTAGCAAAGAGCTTTGATGATTGAAATGGCACCTGTCTATTATAAAATTAACTGCCCAATTATTTCTCAAATGCAGACATCATTGAATAAAACTGCACTATCCATCATCATTGGCCATGCTGATAGGAACAGATGAAAAAAATGAAATTCAGAAACATCTGGAAAGCCATAGTTTGTCTTCCCTTTTTCCAATAAGTAATTCCAGAGTGAAACATAGTGATTGGTGAAAATACAAGATAATGAAATGATCTGTTTGGAACTGATGTGATTTGAAGTCCAAACATATGGAGGACACCAGATTGTCCTCCCAGCATAGACATACTTTTTAAAATACTGAGTTATGGCAAAGCTAACCCAGAGGGAAAGGTCTAAAACATGAAATATAGAGAGCACTGTAAGTTGATAGGGAACAGAAGAGAGCAGAAAAAATGAAGTAGGTAGCCTGGTGGTATGATCAAAAGAATATTTGGAGAAATGAAGAGGAAACCAATGTGGTTCTAAAAATAAAGCATAGAAAAATTAGCATTTGTTTCACAAGAGGAAGAAATATGAAAGAAGAGGGTCATAACTTCAAGTCAAGTAAATATTTTGAAATTGTAACATAGTACATTAATTGTACTGGAATAATTATGACACTCTTTCAGATGAGCATTGAAGCTTTCTTTCCCATTTTACAACTCAGTTCAATGGTCTGTTTGGTTTGACCTATCATTTAAAGTGAGGTTAAGAAGGTTATCAGAATGGATGTGGGCTGCAGCTTTAGATCTCTATAAACAATCATTATATTGGAGAAAGATAAGCACAAAGTGGCATTTTTCTTTTCTGCTTTTTTTACCACAGTGCTTTGTGGATTCTTACAACAAAACCAGGCAGTGTCTTGCATTGCATGATAGATATCACCAGATAATTGAGATCCACAGCTGCAATTATGATCTCAGTGGCTCAGGGAAAGACAGAGAAACACTTCAGTTGCAAATATGCAGCAATTATCATAAAATGAAACTCCTGGAACTCTGTATACATACAGAGACTTATATTTGAAGAACTCAAATTGGGATGCTCAAGGTGCACTAAATATTATAGGGTTTAGAGTGAAAATTTCTTCATAGGATGACCCTGTAATTCTACATTTTTAGGAAATATTGTGACAGCCTCTGGCTGTTTTGTACCACATTTGGATTTCAAAGGAGACTTTAAATTTTGAAAATGAATTTTATTTTCAAAGCTTTCATTCCTCCTAGTCCTTTCAAAAACACACTCTTGTTCTCACACAATATGTGTCCCAGCTTCTCATCCTGGTCAGCTACTTAATCTAACCTACATATCTAATTAAAAAATAAAATAAAAAGTAAATGAATGGCTCATACAAAGCAAAATCTGAAACTGGTCCTACACCTCTTAAAATAATCTTAAAGTATGTCTGTTAGAATTTTGGACTGAAGTCCTATATTATCAGCTAGGCTGATTCATCCATAGTTATACTTTTGAGGCCTTTTCATTCAGATTTCCCAGAATGAACATTCATTTAATGCCACAGCTGGATGAAATTTAATAACTTCCCTTCTGGATAAATCTAAATTTTTGTCTGGGTTTACACATGCATGTATTAATACTAAACATAAACACTTATAAAGCATCAACTATTTTCTAAGTATTGCAAATACTATAGGACAAGCCATACTTACTTCCAGGATCACACTACAACAGGTATAAAATAAAAAGGGCAGCCACCGGACAGGGTAAGACTATGAAACTAGGCAAAATAATTAGTTTAATATAGCTCTTCTGTTTTAGAATAACATTTGAAATGCAGGCAACATCTATTAATATTGGATCATTCATTACAGACACTGAAAAAAATGACTTATAATCAATTTTCACACTTATGTCCGTTGCAGCATCACCATGGTCACATGATCAAAATTCAGTCGCTTGACAACTGGTTCATATTTATGATGGTTGCAATGTCCCAGGGTTATGTGATAACCTTCTGACAAACCAAATCGATGGGGAAGCCAGGTCCACTTAACAACCGTGTTTAGTTTAGTTTAGTTTACTTTTATTGTCATTGCACTTTGTACAACGAAATCAAACACTGCCTTCAGTGCACATCATGACCATTACCATGAAAATAAACACAAACACACATCCTTCACCCTTCACACATTGAACCAAAAATCCCCAACACTACACCAACATTGCATTATACAGCAGAGTACTAACTTAACTGCAGTGATTCACTTATCTGTGGCAAAAATGTCATAAAATGGGGCAAATCTCACTTAACAAATGTTTCACTTAGCAACATAAATTTTGGGGTCAATTGTGGTTGTAACTGGAGGACTACCTGTGCAATAAGAAATAAATTAAGGGATGACAATCCACATAATTGCTACACTTTGCAATTAGTAAAACAGACTAAGTGAAAATTAACTGAAGAGCAAGAATAAAAGTGCAACTCTGTTTGTTAGGAATGTAAGTCACCTAACAGGTATTTGGGTTAAAAATATATAAACCAGGATAGACATTTTAATACTGTATCTTTAAGAAAGCAAAAATTGTAATTGGGTGTGTTTTCTCAAATGGCCATAAAATGGAGCCAGAAACCTGGGTTGTCTTAGTCTTAGTCTCAAAAGAGTCTCAGTGAGCGTGTGAGTCTCTGTTTCTTTCTGTTGGAGAATATAGCCGTTCCTTCTAATTGACTGCTATTCCTGGATTTGATGTAAATCTGATACTGAACTGTTTTTGACACTGGAATTTGTTATTGGATTATCTCTGGATTAACAACCGACGAATCTTACCTGTGAATGACTTTGGACTGCCTATTTTGAACTTTGCTTAAAACCTTTATTGGAAGTAAAAACCAACATTTACTGTACAGTGTATCTGTGTGCTGTGTGTGTATTATTCAAACTCTCAATATGTCTCCCTTTATACACTCATTCTCCAAACGGGGAATTACCTCAGCGCTGTTTAAACAGCACGAAAGCCTTCCACCTAGGGCAAGCCAAGCATCATAATATTTCTCTTAAAGCAAGAAAATTATTAAACAAACCTATTCTTTGAACCAGTAATCTTAAATCCAGATAATCTAGGCCAGAGTTTTCCAAGTGCAGATAGTGTCCAGAGGAGGCATGTGAGGAACCTTTCAGTTACAAGGTTACAATCAGCATTACAGTATATTGTAGCGGTATGAAAATCGATAAAAATTCCCTTTTCAACCTTAATTTCTATTTTTTTAAAAAATAGCAACAATAAGAACATGATTTGATATTGCCTTTGTCCAGAATGTTCTTTCAGCTTCCAAAGCTGTCAGGATGCTAGCTGGGTGACTTTGGGCCAACCACTCTCTCTCTCAGACCAGCCCACCTCACAGGATTGTTGTTGTGGAGAAAGTAAACAAAAGGGGTATTGTGTATGTTCATCAGTTTGGGTTACTTATAAAGTAAAAAAGCCTGGATAAAAATTTAATATATAAATAAAATTACACTTCCTTGTGGCTTCCCACTGAGTATTTACAACAATTAGTAACTAGTGATTTGTAGACAAGTCCTTCTTTCTTTCTTTTTACTTTCCAGTCCATAATTCCTTTGTGATCTCCACTTGTTAATTGTTGAAGCTATGATCAGAATAAAATGCCTGTGATATGAATCTGAACAAACTAATTCCATCAAAGGTTAAATTATTAAAAAAATCAAACTTAGAATCTGAATTTATAAGTGACAAAAATGCCCCCTTCTTTAAAAAAAATTATCCTGGGAGCATTCAGTACAAATGCAATAGCTGACATCTTAAGACATAAAAAACTATATTATGGCCTAGCTTTTTGTGAAGAAGGAAATAAACAAGGTAACAGTTATGGGAAGCCTCCAAAAAGAACCAATTTATATTCTAGCACCTGCCAGGGAAAAACAGAACAAAGAAAACCTGTATGCTTTTATATATTGCAATATATTAGCTAAATATTAAAGCCAACCAACCAAATATCAAGTGAAGTGTTGCAGTCTAATAATATCTGCAAGCTTCTGAGATAAGCATATTTGTACAGTAAACCACCTGAGATAACTGCACTGATCATTCATGCTACTTTTATAGAAATTTTTGATTCATCAAATGGATATTTTTATGAAGACTGGGATGAATACATTAAATTTAAATAAACCATAAATTGCCATACTAACACATACATATTTTCAAAGAAGGGCTGGTAAGCTAAGTCAACCTCAAGGAATAAAACCACTTCCCTGCAGTACCAAATATCAAAGGTTCCTGATGGCTATGCCTTCTTGGGTTTTTTAAATTTCTTATTTACTCTTGAGACTGATCTGACTGGCTTATCATTAGCAACAGTTAACCAGTCCGCCAATGTCTATCAAAGGCTGAGACATTTTGCAAACCAGCCCTTATTGATATATAATGCTGTATGAATCAAGCAAAGGAAATAACAATTTGTCATTTTTACAGCCAGGTTTCTAATTAGCCTTTTTAACTATTATTTCCTGCATATGCCATGCATTTTTATTACTCAATACATTTTAATTGAATATCAAATACTCAAAGGATTTGTTGCTAATACCCTTTTTGTTTTTAATTTAATCAAAGAGAATTACTTCTATTGTGTGCTAAGCAAAAGCTTGAAAGAAGACAAAGGCTGTTCTTGTTGTTGTTGTTTTGCTGTTGATGCCTTATTTTGTGCCTTATCCTGTCTATGAGTTGAGAATCAGGGATAGACAGCATCCCTCTTTCTGTCATTTCCCCATGTCTTCACAGGCATGTCTTCACCTTTGATCCCAAAGATAGCATATAAGGAGACTCATAGTTGGTAATCAGTGATACCCTTCATCACAAGTTGCCATGAAAGAGAACATTTATTGAGTATAGTAAACGAATGAAAGATGGAAGCTTTTCCAAAATTGGTAAGAACTCCACCCCATTACAGAGATCCTCTCTCTGGAGAAGAATACTGAACATTTTCCCCCCCATCCTCCAAATGCCTCCAGTTTATATATGGATGGTTAACCTTAAAGGCAGAAACCCTGAATTAGAAGATATCGAATGAGAATCTAAACAGATCCTGACTATTTACCTATTAATAAGGTATTTGTATCTATGAAACAGGCCTTCAGGCACTGAAGTTCTCTATTGGGTTCCTCATGGTAAGATAATTTATAGTGAGCAAAGATGGTAATTCCTTTTCTGCCAAAAGAGTAAGAAGAGTTTCTCCCTACTTTTTTGGGGGGGAGGTAAATGTTCCCCAGCATCCAGATTCCCCTAGTTAATTTCACAAGTCACTTCTCTGCTAGTTTATTATACATAGATGAAGTAGTTATCTTTTTTTCACAGCAAGAGGGGAGTTAACCTTGACTGTTTAGAAGACGTTAAATATTCCACAGGAGGAGGAGGAGGGATAAGTTGTGCATGCTGTGAAAGTATAGTAGCTTTGTTACAATATATATGTACAAACGTTTGTATTCCAAGCTCCTAGGAAAGTTAGAATAAGTTATGGTAAATTATTAGGACTCCTTGTGATTGCAGCAGATACCTTGTGATTTCTGGCAATCACCTGAAGACTATTGCATTTTAGAAATCACATTATATGCTTTCAACTAGGGAATCTTCATATACTTTTTAGCTTGTCACCAGAACAAGTCAGCCACCTCTCCCAGAATGCAGAAACAGATGACATCATGCTCCTTTTTTTCTTAGTCTACTGTAAAAGCAGTCTCTGCTAGTGTTTTCCAGATACAATAAAAATGTATTTTTCAGCCCAAGTTTCCTTGTCCTCAAAGCAGACTTGTTTCAAATCCTATGTTCTGATGTAGTTAACAGCTACAGCTATGATTAGCTCTATGGTTTCCTATCCCACCTCCCCTTGGCTCGTTTGGTCTCCATTTCCTTTTATATTTTTTAAAACACTTGCTATTTCAAAGACTTTAAAGACTTTTTAAAATCTAAATATAAGGGTGGCACAAAGCTTGGCAATTTTCCAATATATATAAAAACCTTAGATACACTTATTCCCAGAAAGGTCTCTTCCACTTTCCCTAAAATTAAGTGGATCTTGCTCATTTCCTCTCCCATCCTCTGCCTAAATGTACAATATTCACCCTTGATTCTGCAACTAATAAAGAAAAATCTCTAGATGAGAACATTGTAATCACATTCCTAAAGAGCTTCTATTTGCTCAGGGGATAAAAAGAGGGAATACTCTGGAAAATATATTGGGTGTGGCTAGCTTGATAGCACTCGTGTCAGGGGGCACCTGTGGTGGCCTGGGCAGGGTTGGGCGGAATCTTCCTGCAGCCCTCTGCCAGCAAAAACAGAGCCCAGGAGGGCATGCACGCCCATCCTGAGTACCATTTTTGTTCCATATTAACATACTCCAAATAGGCTATTCCTATTGGACAAGAATACTCAAAGCTGATTGGTTCCTTTTCTCGATGCTGATTAGCCAATAATAGCTAGCCTATGATTGGCCAGTTCAAGCGGTGGGAAAAACAAGTAGCCATCATTAGCCACTAGCCGCGAGCAGCTTCTCTATAAAAAGAGCTGCCGAGGCTCCTAGTTAAGACGGACTTTCTGCACTAAATAAAAGAGCTGAAGTTATGCTGGTCTCCGGGTCTCATTCTTCCGCGAACACAACAATTTTTGTTGGCAAAGGGACCGCAGGCTGGTCCTTCGCTATTTCCAGGGCAGAGTCATGGCCAGATCTAAGCACCCTGCAGGCTGAATGCAGCCTGCAAACCTTGAGTTTGACACCCCTAAACTATATTTTTACCTCTGGTGATCACCCTACTGCTGATTATAATTATGCTTTAAACTTCATGAGAAAATATTACTGTGCTACATATGGCACTTCCTCCTCACACTGCTGTATATATTGTGTGATGAATTTAGGCACATGCCCAATGCTACCATAGTGTGACTTCTACTTAGAATAGCCAGCACAGATCTTATATTATTACTTGCAGCAAATCTTAGTTGACCAGATATATATATATATATATATATATATAAATGAGCAATAAGAGGATTGTATAAAGTTAAAATAGCTGAATACAGGAAGGGGAAGGAAGGTCTCCATGAGATGAAGCAAACATGAGTGACTATTGAGTTGGAACCAATCATAAAAGGAAAAGGACAGGAAGACCTGTCCACACCTTGTCAATCATACACTTGACTTCCTACACAAGGAAAGGACAAGATGCGCAAGAATGACTGGTAAGATTTCCCTTTGGCCTTAGTCCAGATTGAACATCAAGACAGTGCTCTTTTCCCCCCCCCAGCCAACTGCCAACTAGAGGCTTGAAAATATTTTATTTGAACTGGGGAGAAAAATGCATAAATACTCCTTTTCAAGGACATTTTAATTACAACTCTAGTATTTTTTTTTAATTTAAAGGGAAGCCTCAGAGTTCCTTTTTTTTTTTTTTTCCCTTGCTCCTTCCATCTATGTTTTTGGGATCACTTTGTTTTTCTTTTCGATTATTTCTCTTTTTTCTTCATTTTTTTTTTATGGTGGATTATTTCAATTGGACTAGGGTCTAGAAGAACCCGAAGAACTTTCTTTTTCCTTTTTCCTTTCTTCTTTGGTTTCGGTTTTTTATTATTGGACTTTTTTATTTTGGACTATAATTGGCTACTTTATCAGCTGGATTAAAAGTCAAAGAGAATCTGAAGCTTTGGAAGCACTAAATGAGCAGGAAACCAAAACATTCGGCATTTTGCTTCTACCTCTGCTTCCCCACCATCTACAGGACAACATTTAATTCAGACAATGTTGAAGCAAGATAAAGAACAAGAAAAAGTAAATTTACAAATGCTTATGCAAGGAATCCAAATATTAAGATAAAAATAGATACTATTGAACAAAAATAGAGAAAAGTGATGAAAATATTAAACAAATGATGGGGAAGTATGAGGAGAGATCCAAAAAATTTGAAGAAGAAGGAAAACAAAGAGAGGAGAAGATTGGAAATATTGACACTAGATTAACAGTGGTAGAACAAGAAAAAGTGGGATGTTTGAGGTGGGAGATGGAAAGGTCAGAATTTTATCTTAGATTTCAAAATATAGAAGAGGAAAAAGGAGAAAATTTTTGCTTGATAATGATAAAAATCTTGGCAGATGTTCTGGAAATTACAGAGGAAAAGATGATGGATGGAGTAGATGAGGTATATCGAGTTTATACAAGATATGCGATGAGAAATAAATTACCAAGGAAGTCCATATTAGATTTACCAAAAAATCCATCAAAACACAAATATTTACAAGTGGTAAGAGAGAAAACATTGAAATATAAAGGCAAAGAGATTGTGGTTTTAAAACAAATCCCTAGAAGAGTAAGAGAGATGAGAAGGATACGATTTCTGACTAAAATGCTATTGGAAAATGAAGTGAACTATAGATGGCTGATAACAGAAGGATTAATTTTTATGTGGCAAGAGCAGAGACATAGAATTGATTCAATTGAAAAAGCAGAACTTTTCTACGCAGAATTTTTTGGAAGAAGAAGAGAGGAGGCAGAGAAAGAGGTCTCATTAATAGAGTTTCAGGAGGAACAACTGGAGATTGAAAAAGAGAAAGGAGTTGTAGGTGGACAGGTAGACAGTAAAGAACAACGTGAAGTGGAGCCACGAGAGCTGTTAGACCTAAATATAAAGCATTAATCATGAAGAAAAAAAACTGATTACAATGAAATAAATGACTTAACTCAGCTGTTAAAAGAAAAAAACCTTCATAAATTAGAGAAATTAAAATTTGATATAATTTGCTTACAAGAAGTTCATATTAAAAAACAAACATGAGCAATTGTTAGTACAACCAAAATTAGGGAAAATATTTACTTCTTTGACTCAATGTAAGAAAAGAGGAGTGGTTCTTACATCAAAGAGGATATTCCAGCAAAATGATTTACATGGATGAAGAGGCAGAGTATTAATGGTGGAAATAATGACAATAATAGAAAAATACTCCTGATTGCAATTTATGCTCCGAATGTAAAACAAGAAAGTTTTATAAAAAACTACATATGGAAATAATTAGACTGGACTATATTAATATAATTATGGATGGGGAGACTTTAATGGAATTGTGGACAATAAATTGGACTATATAACAACAACAATAAAAACAAAATAGAAAGGTTCTCCCTAAATCTTTTTTTAAAATGACAGATGAATTAAACCTTAAAAGATATTTGGAGAGAAAGAAACGTTAAAGCTAAACAATATACTTTTTACTCTAATAGACATTTTATCATGGTCCAGATTAGATATGATTTGGATCTCAACAGAATTAATATCTGTATTCAAGAAACAAGTATTGAAATAAACTACTTGGGCAAGACCATAGTCAATGACAATTAAATGGAAGGGACAAAAAAAAAGATCGAGATGGACATTAAACAACACTATTTTAAAGGAGAAGAGACTTATACAAGTGGATGGAGAAGGAATTGGTTTTTTTTTCTTAAGAAAAACAAAAGAAAGATACTTCAATACAGAATTTTGGGATACAATGAAGGCAATATGTTTAGAGGCTTGATAATAGATTATACAAGAAAAAAAGAATATTAGGAAAAGACAAGCCTCCAAAGACCTTGGAAGATGAATATAAAAGGCTTGAAAAGAATTACGAAAATGCCACAGAAAAAAGGTATTAATTGAAACTGGATGTAAGTTAAGCATTAAAATGGAATTAATAGAGAAGGAAGAACTGGCACAGAAAATTAGAATTTTAAACAGAATTATTTTGAAGTGCAATAAACCAGGTAGATGGCTAGCATATAAACTGAGAAAGGAGAGGAATCAAGAAAATATTGAAACTATAGTGATCAAGGCAAGTTTGGTTGTGGTAATAAGGAGAAAAGAGGAAATTATTCGAGATTTCTATGGGCAACTATATAAACAGAGATATTGATGAGGAAAAAATTAAAACAGTATTTACAGAAATGTTAACTTACCGAAGATACCTAAAGAGATGAAGAAATGTTAGAAAGTAATATAACAATGATGGAATTATGAAGCATTTAAGAGACAAAACAATGGGAAAGCACCAGGTCCAGATGGGCTTCCGGCAGAATTCTATAAAAAATTTCAAGAATCATGTGGCATCCCATTGTTAGAAGTATGAATGAAGTTATGTTAAAGAAGATGATACCCAAAACATGGTCAGAGGGCTTATATTTACACTTATTCCAAAGAAGAGGCCGACCCATTGCAAATTAAGAATTATAGACCTATTTCCTTATTGAATGCAGATTATAAAATCTTTTGCTTCAATTTTATCAGAAAGACTGAAAAAAATACTTAAATAATTTTATTCACAGATCAAAATGGATTTCTGCGCAAAGAGACAAATTAGAGACAATATAGAGTAATCTTGGATACTTTGGAATATTATGATGCTCATCCTGAGAAGCAAATGGCTTTGATACTTCTAGATGCTCAAAAGGCTTTTGACAACGTGAACTGGAGATTTATGTTATTACTATTGGAACAGATGGGTTTTGCCCCAGAAAATTTATTCAAGCAAAGAAGCCATATATAATAAACAGACAGCAAAGGTAATGATGGAGGGAGAATTTACAGATCTTATTAATATAAGAAAAGGCACAAGACAAGGGTGTCCTTATCTCCTTTGTTATTCGTATTGACTCTGGAAGTGTTGAATGAAATATTAGGGATGATAAAAGTATAAAAGGAATGAAAATTAAAAAGAAGATTCAAACTACAAGCTTTTGCTTGAGATTTAGCTTTTTATTGGAAGACCCATTAGAAACCGCTCCAAAGTTATTGGAAAGATAGAGACATATGGTGAGATGGCTGGCTTGAAATAAATAAAGATAAAACAAAGATTTAACAAAAAACATGTTACTGAGACAAAGAGAAGAACTGACAGATCTTTGAAATCCAAGTTACAAATAAGGTTAAGTATCTGGGGATATATTTGACAGCAAGATGTAGCACATTAAAGAGAATATATATACCAAACTCAACAACAGATAATTACAGACTTGAAGAAATGGGAAAACTTGCAATTGTCATTAATAGGAGGGAATCTCAACAATTAAAGATGAACATTTTACCCAGAATTTTATTTCTCTTTCAAACAATACCAATTAGACTTGGAAAAAATTTTTTTGAAGATTTTAAATAAAATCATGTTGAAGTTTATATGGCAGGTAAAGAGCGAGGAATAAAGTTAAAGCTTTTGCAAGATGCTAGAATTAGAGGAGGTTTTGGCCTGCCTAATTGGGAACTGTATTATCAAGCTGCAAGTTTGATGTGTGCAAAGAATGGATAACATTAAGAAAGCATAGATTGTTGACATTAGAAAGGACATGATTTACTGGTGGGCTGGCATGCTTTTTTTATGGTACAAGGGAACTAAAACACAGGTATTTCAGAAGACATTATATACGGGAGTCTTTGTGGTTAAATTGGGAGAAGATAAAAAAAACAATGTTATTTTGAAATTCAGTATTGGTTATCGACTATTGAAGCATTTTCCTATCCTATGATCTATTAAAAAAGAACAAACAGTTAGATATGGGGAATTGTTTTAGATGAAAAGGGTGGACTTAAATCGATCCAAAACTTAGAGGAACAAGTATAAGGATGAATTGGTTTTCATATGCGCAAATACACTCAAGATATGATGAAGATTTTAAAACGGAAGGATTTTATGACAAACAGAGACTGATTTGGAGATAAGATATTGATGGGTACTGATGAGAAAGTGATTAAAAATTATATGGTTATTTATTGGGAATTAAGTTAGTGAAGAACAAGTTAAAGAAAACTATGATTGTTGGGGGAAGAATTTTGGATATGGGATTGATTTAGAGAAATGGAAAAAACTGTGGTCTCAAAATTATAAATGGACAATGTCAAACAGCATATAAAGAAAACTTGTATAAGATGTTTTACAGGTGGCACTTCCCCCCGACAAGAATAGCAAGAATGTTCAAGAACAAATCTGAAAAATGTTGGAAAATGTCATCAGATACTGGCTCATACTATCATATGTGGTGGACTTGTGAGGATGCCAGAAATATTGGACTAAAATTCACATGTGGTTGGAAAAAATGACAAAAGAAACACATAGACTTGAAACAGAGATTTTTTTATTGGGAATTTTACCTGACACATATAATAAAGATTTGAAATATTTGATTGTAAATTGTATTAACAGCGGTAGGATTGTATTTGCTAAAAATTGGAAGAATGAGAAAATACCATTACAGGAGAGAAATTATTAGAGAAAATATTGGAATGTGCTGAGATGAGTAGATTGACATTTGAAATCAGAGAGCAAGAAGAAAACAATTTATTGAAATTTTGGGATTTTTTTTATCAATGGCTAGATGATAAAATACGATAATAGAACATTAATACTATATCTATAAAAGGGTTTTTTAGGATTGATTTGTTATGATTATGTTGATTTGTTATAGAATAAATTGTTTAAAGTATTGATATCTTTCACAAAGCATGAATGATTAATAGTTCAAAACAATTTTTTTTTTCTTTTTAGTAATATTAGGATATGGATTTGATAATATGAATTGTTATCAATATAACTGAACTGAGACTACAAAATGAATGCACAAAACTGATGAACCAACCGACAACCGGAAAGTATATATGAAGAGTAGATGTTTTTTAATGGTTGTGTATGTTATGTGTGTTTGTAGAAAATTAATAAAATTCTTTTCAAAAAAAAAAAAAGACAGTGCTAATATTAGCCCACTGCAATTTTACAGGAATTCCTGAAGGTTTTTTAAATTTTCTTTTTATAAAAAAGCTGGAGACAAGCAGTTTAAGCTGCCATATGACTAAATCCTAAGAAGGATTCAAAGAAATGGGACGTGGTAACATGTTTATCCATATTTGTGGAATTTATATGAAAATTCAGAACAGTCAATATTTTTCCCCACCCATTTTTCAATAAATGCTGGACGCCAAAGAAATTCCCTTTCTTCATAGCTATGGTAGAGACATTACTTTATATATTTGGACAATACTTTAGACATAAATATACTGAAAAAATGCCCCCAAACTGTTTAAAAAATGGAAAGAAGGATTGACAGTTAACATTTATAAAAGGATATTAGTATTTAAACTACTCTTTATTAGAATTGTGGGTTCAGATCATCAAGCCTTTTGATCCACCTTTAAAATGAAGCCTTTTGTGTGCATTGCAACAATCAAGTAATCCTTAAATTATCCCTCAGGCAGTATTTTCATCACAAATTCTAGTCATTCAACTTTTAAAAAATACCTACAGATGCCATTTGGTTGGAAACTGAGGTAAATCACTTTGGTAAACTTCAAAGTCAACATAATGCAAATGTAACATTTTTTTAAATTTAAAATGTTTAAAAATCCATGCATTTATACAGTATACAAATGGAAATATTTCTTAGAGATGAATGGTTTAATGATTGAAAGATTATTAACATTGGATGTGTTCTTGGTGAATATGAGAAAAGAATGAAGGTGTACAATTTTGGCTAATCCAAAAGCTTTACATGATTTTTTAATTTAAATTTCCTACATAATTAAGCATCTGTATCATTGTATATGAATCAAAGGCTGGTACATTGGTTTATTTGTATTGAAGATTTTTCACAAAGTAAAAGCAGTATGTGTTTAGCGAACAAAAATAAAAAATAGAATTAATAGTAAAGGAATAGTAAAGAAAAAAGTGGAAATAAAAAAGAAAAATATAAAGAAATAGCTTCTGGTCTTCTTGACAGCAGTTATAAATGCATTTATATATTTTATTCTCTCTAGGATTACATAATGGTACACTTCTCTCCATATACTCTTTGTAATTATTAAATCCATAAAAAGACTGGTACCATCAGAAATAAAAACAGGGGAATATAAAGAGAGAGAGAGAGAGAGAGCGCTTCTATAACTATCTATTCCCCCTTCTGTTGATTACAGTGGCTTTAATAAATTTTGTACTGCAAAATTCAGGGTACAGTCTTAGAATTAAATTAGCAGTAGTTTCCAAGTGTGGTTCCAGAACTTAAAAACTAGAAAAATAGATTTGGACATTTTAATGACTCCATTTTGATATGACACTAAGTGGTGCTCTAGGCAAAATTAGATTTGAACTCATATCACTTTAAAAAGACAAAGTCCTGAAGGCTAAAGTATCAGCACCAGCAAGATATTGCAGAGATTCAACAAAAATATAGCAGCAGAATGATTCCTAACTGCTAGGGCATACGCAGAAAAAAAGGATCTCACTCCCTGGCACAATATATCATGGTGAATAGTTCCTCTCTGAAAACTTGTCTCAGAGCAAGAATCACAAAAGTGGATTTGCAGAGGCAGCTGAAAGGGGCGGTATTCTCTGTTCCACCTGAATCTTTGAAGTTAACCAAGGAGAAACAAGTACAGACATCAAGCCTGCAGATCAATAAGGTGACAGATGTCACAGCCAGATTGCCTGTACAACCAGAACAGGTCAGAAGACTTTTTTTTTTTTGCTATATTTTTCAAAAGTGGATACACTGCCATTACTCAGGTGATTTACAATCACAAATAAAGCTCAGACTGAATACATGGGAATCAAGATAAAGACAAGCTGTTCTCCAAGGATTTCATTTTGTCCCCTTAGAGACTAGGTAAGCGGACATATGCCTAGTAGCCTAGAGCAAGATCATTCCCCAGAGTAAGCAAATAGACTGAATCATTTCATTATTCCTATTTAGTACAGGTATTAAAGAATCTAGTAGACAGGACTCAGAAGACTGTGCATAGGCTATGTAGTCCAAAGATGAGAAATTGGACATAACTGAACCTAACTCCTTGACTGACTTGATGGCTAAATAGGATAAAGGGTGAGATTTAACTGTGTCATTTAAGCACCACTCCTTGGTGTTACTCATATAATAGTACTACTTACAAGGTAACCTACTATGCTAACTTCTTACTATAATCAAAACTGTGATTCTCAAATGTATGTATCCATATAAAACAATGTTCAACTACAGTGGTTCTCAACCTTTTCTTTACCACAGATCCTCTTTAAATACCTTCTGCAGCCACCCAAGCTTAGCAGAACCAAGAAACAGACTCCTTGTCCTGAAAAGTCCCTCTTTAGTTACTGTGAATTCATGGCATTCACACACAGAAAAGTCCCAATAATAATACTTCCAAGGGTTACTTGCAAGAACAGACCTTATCAGTAATTGGATAATTGCCAAGCTGAGAGCTTCAATCCAAAGCTGTAAATTAATTCCTGGCAAAGAGTCTCTGAGTCATGAACCACTATAAGCAAATCTTCTGAAAGAAATATGAACTATTGTCTCCTGCAACCACCATTCCCCTTTTGCCTCAATTTATTCCCCAGGGAGGGGCCACATGTGCCCCTTCTCCCAAGTCAGCCCGTTCCTCAGTTGTTCCCCTCTCCTGACAATTCTGCACATGTGCACATCTGAAACAGGCTTCTTTCCCACTTTCCTCTGTTCTTCTTTCCCACTTTCCTCTGACTCCAAAGGCAGCTGGGAAATGTCAGATGGCCCTGGCCCTATCTCTGCTTCTGACACAGAACATCCATCAGAGCCTTCCCCAGACTCCAGAACTGGCCCAAGTTCCTACCCAACCTCCTCATCATCCAAGTCTGTCGCTAGTTCTGCTGGCAGCTAGCAGGCCACAACAAAACCACAGACTCGCAACACTTTACTCAAGATTTAAATTATAACATTTCTTCAAGCCTTCATGGACTCCCTGTGACAACATCATGGACCCTCAGGGGTCCATGAACGCAAATTGAGAACCATTGTTCAACTACTTGTTTCACATCCACAGCTTATGAGTTTGTATCAGTTGACTGTACCAGCAGAAGATCATGCTATGTTGGAGACATCAAGTATTGATTATCCCTGAATGATGAAAGTTTTTATTATTTTTTTGTAAGGCAGATCCGGCAGTTTCAAGAGCAAACATATACTGTATAACCTTAGCCATTCTCCATGTTTCCTGAGTTCAGCCAAATGGCCAGATTATTCCTTGATCAACTTGGTGGCCTGCATTGTTCTTTCAAGTTGAAGTTTTCAACACCACACAATCAGTGCTCATGCAGGCATGAAGTACAGAAATCTTGGGTGAATACTTATTTTATTCTATTTGTAGGTCAGTGCAAAGATTTACTGGCAGTTGATGGATGGTATATTTAGGACTGAAGTCTATTTGGGTTTTTGTAGAAGATGGGTGACAAAATGTTTCTTATAACTTCCAGTACACTCTGTTCCTTAAGGGTTTGCACGCAAATTGTGACAGTTAGGAAAGGGTGGAGCTTACATTGCAATGTTATGCAGCATATTTTGACAGTTTGGCATCAACATAACTTGCTGGGATGCCCATGAAAGAATTAGTTTTACTGATTTCATATATGTTGCATTGAGTTGCAAAGATACTTTATATATTCCTAGGCTACCATACAGTATGATTGACTTGCCCTAGAGGCCACAATCATAATAGGAACAAAATTAAATAGAATAGTATGCAAAATGACTGTCTAATTGTTAGATGTTAGATATTTGTTGCATTATAAACCACTCATAGTCACTTAGGTGAGATAGGCAAGATAGAAAAGTGATGTATAAATAATACAATGAAATGAAATAAAATATGAATACTTCAACTCCCCCAAACTCAAAGGTTTTGATTCCTGAAAAAATCCACTTTCTTGGTGCATTTGATCAATGATTCTCATTCAAACTTGAAAGTCTTGTCATAATTCATATCCTAGATTAGATTACTTCATAACATTTCAAACTCCTCTCCTTAAACAGATTTGTTCCCACATCTATTTTTTCAACAAATGGATTTATGAAAAATGTAAGCTAATTGTTACCCCGAGTGCTTAAAATTATGGCTTACTTATTGAACATCATTAGTAAGTATCTATGGAAAAACAAAATTCCTACAGAACACAAAATACAGTTTTATTTATTTAATTTCCCCTTTTTCCTGGAATTAAAAGTCCTGTTTCCCATCTTCATGTTTTTGTTAGACCAAGCAGGTCTCTTTTCCTTTTTTCCTTGCTTTTCAAATTCATACATACCAACTGGTTTCCACTAGTCATAGACTGCCAGAAATCAATCAGAACATAATTTCTTAAGTGCAGGTCATAATCTGGATATGTCAACTCATCTGAATAAATCAGCTATAAACAAGCATATATATTGTATTTCAAAACTTGGACAAAATGGCTGTGCTAGCTCTAAAGTAGTTTTCTTGCCCTCACAGCCTTTTTAAGTCATCAAATAATGTGAATAAATAATAATGAATAGATAAATAAATAATGTGAATTCACAAATAATATGTTGATTTTAGTGCTGTTGGCAACTCTCTTAAAATAAATCAGTGAATAGAAGTTGCCTCCCAATTAAATTAAACATTGGAAAAGTTTTCAGAATAAAGAATTTAAACTTAAGACATAAACATAACCTTTACAGCATATAATGCCAAAAAAACAGTTAAAATGTTTGACATGAAATATTGAATAGAAAGGAACATTATTTCTGATTTGGCTCATTTTGCAAAGAAGTATGGTTAACTTAAGACACTTCATATCCATGTTGATAGGTAAGTACAAATATGAACATGAAACTACAAAGATTTATGACTAAAAAAAGCCATAACACAATAGATGAAATAGAGTAAATTGTCTTTTGCAAGTTATGTTCTTGCATATTCAGCACACTTTTTCTTATAACCAACATACTTATCCATATAACCAGGAATTGTAAATGATTCATGTTATATATGATGAGTATGAGACTTAACACATTTGTGAAATGAATATAAATAAAAATGAAGCTGGCAGGTTCATCCGTTCATGTAGAGGGGTTTATTGGCTGACTCTTAGAATGCCCTTATGTATTTGACTATATTTCTGATGTTAATAAATTTTTTGGCAGTTTCCTCATTCCTAAGAGTGATGGTTGAGACTATTAGTCTAAGATAGACACCTTTCTATTTTTAGAGGTTGAAAAGCTATAGCTATTGAATTTTGGTGGTTTGTGATTATTTATCTTCATTAAAATTAAAAAAAATGACATCCAAAATTTACATTTGTTCTATTAATGTCATGGAAAAGCTTACTGTTTAAGCAACCATAGGTGAAAGTTAAGGAGATAAATCTAGCTCCTGATTTTCAATTGAAACATACCTTCAAGGAATTTAGGATTGCAACCTAAATGCTATAATTATATAAAACAGAATAAAGAAATGATTTTAGTATCTTCATGAGAACCATCTGCACAATCATATCATATCATCTTGTTTCGAAAGTCATGTCATTTGTTTTCAGGCTCTACTATGATTTATATGAAATCAGAGGTGAGTAGAACAACATGTAATTTTTCACATCTTTCTGCTTCAATGTGTGTGTGTGTGTGTGTGTGTGTGTGTGTGTGTGTACACTAAGCAATTGCTACTTACCTAGAATCCTTAGCTGCTACTTTGAATTCTAGTAATTTAGATGCCAAGGATAGAGTTGTGTGTACATTATTCTTTTCTGTAGGTTCTAGAAAGAGTATGTTTTCTTAAATAATTGTCCAAATTCATTCCAAATAAGGCTGGGGAGAATTGTCCACAGATCCAGCCCTATTATCAAACAAAATGAAGTTGATGTCAAGAACAGACATCATGAATAGTCAATAATAGGATCCTATTCCCCATCTTGAAGTAAAATAGAGTATTTCATCTGATCTGCTTCTATGCATACATTTGGAGTGAGATGAACATTGCCTTATATTCAAGGCAGCAAAATATTTCAAACATACATAACGAAGGTCACTCTTCCCTAAACTAGTAAAAGTTAAATGCATTTGACCTTAAATCCTAGCAATGCTGAAGCTTGCTGGAAATAAGGGAATTAAAATCTGCAAATTTGGAAAGTGACTAGATTGGAGTAGCTAGTGAAAGTCATTCCTGCTCAGCCATTACAAGTTTTAATCAGCCTTTTCTTTTAGCATTATCTGTAGGAGTGATAAAGTAAATGCTTATTTTAAATTCTATATAAGCAGCTAAGCCTTGTTGGACCTGAGTCAATCTCTTTTGGAAGCTGAATAATATGGTAGCCAAAGATACATTGCCTCTGAATTTTTTTCTGAATAGTAGTGATTTCTTATTCAGATGAACAATACCCTTCAATAAAGTCTCCCTGTATTCATAATCAGGCAAGAAGGCATGTTGTATTATGACTATTTACAATGAACATTAGGAATGCGTAGATTTAGAGACTGAATTAAATAATCTTTAAGGTCTTCTTGTTTCTTGGAATTTGAACTCCATGAATAACCAAAAAGGAAACGTATATAAGAAGATTTTGGGGCAAGTAGACCAATAGTTTAACTTCAACAAAAGATAATAATAAATAACTTCTGTTGAAAGTAAAGGGATAAATTAGTTTGAATTTTAGAACTTAATGGTAAGTAATTTTACCTCGATCAGAAGTAATAAGTGTTCTGAAATTATTTTTTCTTTCTACCTAATTTCAGTAGATTACAAATTATCACATTAAACAAATGCAATTCATGTTTGAGAGATCTTCAAAGTTGTAAGGACTAGAAATGTTTCTTGACCATTAACTGCCTGTAGAGTAAAAGCCTTTTATCAAACCACCAAAAAGCATGAGTGAAAAATATCATGCTTAGTTATCTTCGTATAATTTTTCTATGGGATAATTTTGAAAAAGAGACTTTACTGTTGATCTCTGAGAGATAAATCCTAAAGCAATAGCCACATGAGGTCACTGTTGTTCATATATAAAGTTTAAACTCATTGTATAGCTAAGCTGGCTTGTCCTACCATGTCATCAACACAGAAGACAAATATATCATGAAGGATGTTTACATCAACTTTAATTTTTAACAGAGTTCTAAATAAAAAAACAATAGAATGTAAAACAAATGAACATAGATGTAACACTAACTATGTTCAAATATTATTATATTAATTATTCAAGTAAATATGATTCAATTATAACATTCTGCCTAGGAAATTAACTCTGAATTTCAATAATTTATATGAATTCCTACTTCCACCTCATAGATCATAGACACATGCACTGAATTTTTGTAATCATACTGTACTTTATATTAAGGCACTGAATGTGTGTAAATTGCTGTCTTCATATTTTTAGCCCCACAGAAGATGTTTATTTTTTTCTTTGTTTTAGAAATGATGCTTCTCATCAATTTAAGCACTGGAACCCAACATTCATATTTAATTCTCATGACAATCATGTTACTCAGGCATTAGCTTCCTAGAAGAGAAGATGACAGCATGGTAAAGGTTTACTTTTAAATCTTTAAAGCCGGCTCTGTAAGTTTATGAGAAAGCAATGTGCAAAGCAAAGGAAAGAAATCTGGAAGGCTGACACAATGCCTTCAAGTCACATTTATTTTATCCAAATCAGCCTTTATCTGTATCCAATCTATTATGAATAAAAGCAAAATGATATCTTATCAGTCAGATACCTAATTACAAGACTTTATTTCCAAAAAATGTATTGCTAATGAGAACTGACAGAAACTAGCAAAAATATAAATTATATCAAATGCTTTTTAAGACACACAACTGCTTTAACTGAGTACATCAAAACATGTACAGTCAGAATGTAACGAATCTATTGCTAAATCTCATTTGGTTATTTTACATTACCCTGTTTGCTTCACTATTTTATAAAGTGGGATATTTATTAAATGATGTATGATTATTTCTTTTTGGTTAATGATTATTTATATAATACAATACTCAGAGTTGCACTGTTTGAGTTGGGCAGCCTTTTAAATGCTTGAAATACGTTCTTAAATACATGGAGATTGCTAGTTATCATACTGAACTAACTTAGGATATGTTATCTTGAAGACAGCACTGTCCAAGTTGTGAAATGGTTCCAAGGCTTTCATTATTAAAAGTGTACTTGGCAGAAGATAATCTTAGTAATCTCTTGTATCTTCTGAAGCCTCTTTTGCATGTAGAAATCTGTAAAGCCCATGTCACACTGCACCAACGGATGCAAAAAGGATGTAAAACGGAGAAAAAAGCTTGCCATCCATTGGTTAACGCGATGCATCCGTTCTATACTCACTGCGTGCGTGATTCATACATTCTATCCGTCCAGCATCCGTCTACTGAGATTTCATCCGCTCAAAATGTTTTGAGCTGCACAAAACTTTTTGACCGGATGAACTTTCCGCCATGTCCGTTCTACATCCGCTTCACATACAGGGAACAAACGTTCTATGTCCGTCGTCATCCATTACATGTCCGCTGTATCCGCTCGGCATCTGCTGCACATCTGCGCAACTCGCATTTGCTCCAGCGGAAAATGGAAAGAGGGAGGAAGCGAAACGGACATGCAACATCCGCGCAGCGTTAGTAGCATGGACATAGAAAGGATGAAAGCGGATGCAGACTCGCATATAAAGCATTAAAACGGTAAAAACATTCGTATAGGGGACGTATCTCGGATATTTAGGATGTCTGGAGGATGTCTAGAAGGACACCTAGTGGAAAACCGATATTTCCTATAAAAAGGGGGAGAAAATCACCTGGATCTCACTTTCAGTCCAGCAGCCCAGAAGCCCTGTAGTGGTGATATTGGACCCTGGGTTGCTGGAGCTTTGAGGCCACGTGCTTCCCTCTATGCTCCAACCGGTGTGGGGGAAGTTCCACTTGATACACTGTTCATGCAAGTCTTCTTTCCAGTGCCTTTCCTTCAGGGTGGGCAACTGGGAGGAGGCTCCTCAGGCTATTCTTCGATGATGCCTGCACCACTTCTCTGCCCACAATGCTGATGCGTGTTGTGTGGCACCTCTGTACGTGGTCCCAGAGGCCAGGTGGGTGCAGAGTTCAGTGCCACCTTCAGCTCAGGTCCAGGCTGGCAGAAGTTGGTGTTTTGCCTTGGTCAACCTGGGTCTCAGCGCTCACACAGACTTCGTCAAAACATGGCTGGTTGGCATCCTCTGAACTGCTGGAATGCACGAGTGTCTTCGTTCCTAGCTCCACCTATCAGCTTGTCATACAGTCCGTCCTCTGCTCTTCTTCGCGATCCATCTTTGGGACCCCACACTTTCTTGGGACTCCTCCTTTTCTTGGCGTAAACAGGTGAAGAGCCTGAAGAGGGCTTGGCACCTGGTGTCAGAATGATGGCGGCTACCAAAAAGGAGTGTGCAACGATCCATGGTGGAGATTGACTGGATGATGTTGGAAGAGCCGATAGATGAATGCTGCAGAGGTCCTGCACCGAAGGGCT